>CM028336.1:41018860-41021360 GCA_016647705.1 Eucommia ulmoides
TTGAGTTTTTCATAGAACTTTTCTTTGAACTTATCAAGAATTTCTTGTGGCATTCAAACTCTATAACTTCGGTTCATGATTCCATTATAATCTTTGGGTTGAAGTTTGTTATTTTATACCTTTGGTTCGCGTTTCATTCATAAACTTTGGGTCAAGGTTTCCTATCAAACGTTCTGTATTTTTGTGTTATTTATTTCTTTCTTTTCATTTATAAATCTGGATTTTAGATCGATCCTAGCAAAGTCACCATAAATTGATTTCGGGTCTCACTAATTCTTGGTGAGGTTCGCATTATTTGGTATCAGAGCACGGTTCTAAAATCAAGTTTGATCTATCCTTGTTTTTCATTAATTAGTTTCTTTTATTTCATCTTCAATTCTATTCAGATCATGTTTAAGTCTTCAATTCTGTTCAGATCTCGTTTAAAGCTTTAATTCTGTTCAGATCTTGTTAAGTGTTCGAATCTGTCCAGATCTTGTTTAAGTTTTTAATTTTGTTAGATATTGTTTAAGGTTATTTAAAAAAATAAAATAAAATAAAATAAAACGAAAATCCAGCAGCCAAAAAGAGAATATATTCTTCTCGATATATTCCATAACTTATCCTTTGTGTTGTCCTTGTTCGCTTTGTTTTCTTTCCTAAATTTCATTCTTAGTGAAGTGAATCATAGAGTTTGGATTGTTGCGAGAAATTCTTATTAAGATTGGTTAAGTTCAATAAAGAACTAAAAGAGCAAGCTACTAGTGAAAAAGGCAAGAGAGTGTGAGTGACATACTTTGAGTGCAAATACGTGAGGGAGTGTGTGAGGACTTATTCTTTAATATTTCTACTTTCAAGATATGTCTTCCAGGGGTAACACATCAAACAATGAAGGAGGGAAAGTGACGACCACCATGTTGCAGGCTATGCAACAATAATTTGAACACATAAATGTGGTATTTAATGAAATGCGGGATCGAATGGATAAGCAAGACGCTGCTATTGCCGCATGGCGTGAGGGGCAGCCCCAATGAGTCCTAAATGCTAGAAGGCAAGAAAGGCATGCCCACGTGGAAAATTCTGATGCTGACCACGAGGATGAGTTTGAAAATGATGAAGAGCAATCTTCATTGAATGGTGAGCGCTGGTTCGTGCCAAGGGCAGAAAGGCGTGATAGAGTTTTCCGCAGAGATCCAAGGTGGCGAGATGGGCTTGACTGAAACCTTGGGAACATAAAAATGAAGATACCATCATTCCAAGGGAAAAATGACCCTGAAGCTTACTTGGAATTGGAGAAGAAGGTGGAGTTGATTTTTGAGTGCCACAATTACTCCAAGGAGAAAAAGGTAAAACTCACTATAATTGAATTTGTTGATTATGCTATAATATAGTGGGATCAACTTGTGATGAACAAAAGGAGAAACCATGAGAGGCCAATCGAGACGTGGGCGGAAATGAAGGCCATCATGGGGAAGAGGTTTGTCCCTAGTCACTACTATAGGGACTTGTACCAGAAGTTACAAAGTCTTACTCAAAGGCTATCGGAGCGTGGATGATTACTTCAAGGATATGGAGATCACCATGATTTGGGCTAATATCAAGGAGGACAGAGAAGCCACAATGGTAAGGTTCTTGAATGGGTTGAATCGAGGGATTGCCAACGTAGTGGAGTTGCAACACTATGTGGAGTTGGAGGACATGGTGCATATGGCAATAAAGGTGGAACGACAACTTGAAAGGAAGGGAACTCGGTCATTTCAAAACTCGGGCTCCTCTACTTCATGGAGGCCTAATGGGAGGAAAGATAAAGGGGTTGTTTCAAAGTCCAAAACCGAACTACCAAAAAGGAGAGATGATGTGCCCAACGCCAACAAAGGTAAAACTGAAACCCAAACTCGTTACCGTGATATTAAATATTTTTGTTATTTGGGAGTAGGTCACATAGCTTCACAATACCCAAATAAAAAGACCATGATAGCACACGTTGATGGAGAAGTGAAAACGGAAAATGAGAGTGAAGATGACCAAATGCCATCACATAAAGATGCTTGTGATGTTGACATGGAGTACCCGGTGGAGGGAGAGTCACTTGTGGCAAGGTGCGCTCTAAGTGCCCAAGTAGCGAAGGATGACATGGAACAACAAAGGGAGAATATTTTTCATACTAGATGCTACGTTAACAACAAGGTATGTAGTATGATCATTGATGGTGGAAGTTGTACAAATGTGGCTGGCTAGCACAACCTTGGTAGAAAAACTGAACTTACCTACCTTGAAACACCCTAGACCGTATAAGTTGCAGTGGTTAAATGATTGTGGCGAGGTTCGGGTAAATAAGCAAGTGTTAGTTTCCTTTTCAATTGGAAAGTACAAGGATGAAGTACTTTGTGATATTGTTCCAATGCATGCGGGTCACATATTGTTGGGCAGGCCATGACAATTTGATAGGAAGGTTACTCATGACGGGTTCAAGAATAGGCATTCCTTTGTTAAAGACAAAACAACCGTTACTCTTGTACCA
>CM028336.1:42837298-42994798 GCA_016647705.1 Eucommia ulmoides
ATTCAGTAGGGTGCATGTATTCACTGAGATCAACTAGTTTTATCATTGAACTAACCTGTGTCTAATCACGAGAAAAGCGAAAATTGCGATGAATGCAAGTTGAGTGGTGCTGAGAAGAGCAAAAACTGAGACAGGGAGATAAGAGATGCAACGGTGTACAGATAGCTTTCCAAGCCAAGCATGAGTCCCAAGAAGGCATTGCAATCACGAGTCGTTTGGAAGCCAGAAGCCTAGCAATATTTGCCTTCGCTCGACCTCCAGTGTAAGAAAAGGCGATAGGAATGATCATGAGAGGAAAGCCAGCTGTCAATAGCCAAGCACCCAACCACCTACTCTTGCCGCCGTGCAAGAAGTAGATCCTGGTGAGTAAAGCGCCTCCAACTTGGCCGATTGCCACCAAAATGAAATTGAAAAAGATAAGGAGTAGTTTACTAGTTTTGTGGGTTTGATTTGGTTGGATGACATTGTTTGCTTCTTCATGGTTTGAAAAAACATTGTTTTGGTGACATTGCAAGATATTGAATGATTTGGGCAAACTGTTAGGGCAAAGGAAGAAAAATGCAAAGAAGGAGTAGAGGACCTTGTGCCCTTAAGCTACCATTGCAAGAGATATGGCTGTATATATAGGTGATGCCCCTTTGGCCTTTGGTGGTTTACTAACAATTATTATTATTGTCGAGGCATGGACCACATAGCCGTACTCTTATGACCAATCAATTCTACTTTCTAACCACGTGGGCTTTAGCCAACTTGACATATAATGTTGACTGTATGAGAATCTTTGCTTCAAGGTTAATTGCACGTTTACCCCTACAAGTTTGAGTGTTGTTACATAGATCCTTATCTTTTTATTTTTGACTAATTATTCCCTTGACCTTTAATTTTAGTCCTAAATTTGCTACCTCTCTTGCAAAAGTTTATCATGTAAATTTAAAGGGTATAAAGTGTCGTCTACTAGAGATTGATACGCAATTCTAAGGACTATAAAGAAAATACTTAGAAACAACGCATATTTATAAAAAGATTAGGACACGAAATGAAGTTATACTGAAACTTTGGGGACGAAAAGTGTAACTTATGTATAAATTGCTGTTAGCCTCTTTTGGAGACCCTGACTACTGGCGGTAGTAGTAGACCGCAAGGCGGAGACTGACAGAGAATGAGTTAGAGAGGGAATTTTCTGAGAAAGAGTGACTATATATTTTCTAATTAGTACGGAATTATTTATGGCTTTTTTGACTATATATTTGGACTTTGATTCTTATATACCATATATATAGATACATAGTTATGGCTACACAGTTATAGCTATTTTAGGAAATTTTATTGATCAGTCCAATGAATTAAAGTTTATCATAATGTCCTCTACCCATTACAATAATTATTTTTAGATTAGATTTAAAATTATTATAATATACAAAAATTATTTTAGTTTTTTCTATATAAAAAATTATTGTAACTTTTATAGTGTAGACTTTGGACTTTTGATACAAATTTTGGATTTGTAAGAAAAATATTATTATATGCGAATCGTATCGGTTAAAATTTTGATTTGGTGAACTTTTGATAATTATTTTATTTTATTTTAATATGGCTATGGATATATAGTAAATTACTATAAATAAATTAAAAAAGAATGATAATAATTAAGATTCCAAAAAAATATTAGTTGAACATGAAGTAACTTCTATTGAATAATACTTACACAAATAATTCAATTAATCCGTGTAAAGATTTAAAAATTGCAAGAATTTTATGTTCTCCCATTTATATGAAAGAGAATTTTAAGAATATTATATTTTATTTAAAAACTAACTTTTTATATATATATTTTTTTTCGTAAAAATAAGAGTACGAGACACGTGGATGCACGCATGAATATATTAATAAAATAATTGAAATATATTAAAAGAGATGTGGAATTAATGAATGAGGCTATATTTTGAATTGTTGATTCTTCAGGGTTGTTTTTAAGTTACAAATTCAAATATCATACAACAATATTTTATTATTTTCAATGCATATTTTATTTTTTTATTATATTATTATATTTTATACATATTTTTAAATCTTTGTAACTGCTCATACCATCTACAAAAAAAAAAAAAAAAAAAAAAAAAGAATAAATGCCCATACCATCGAAAACCACTAAATTTCAAAAATCAATTATTTCAAAAAATAATAAGTGCATACATAAACAAAAACATACACAAATGTTAGAAAATAAAAATTATTGAAAATTAACTATTAAATTGAAAAATAAAAAAATAATCTATGGTGGGAGCAATAGGGGAACAAGGCGTGTATACTAAATACAAATAGTAGGTATTTTAAGAGAGGATGAAGTTTAGGCTCAAAAGTCCACTACTTTTTATGTTTATGTCTCCTCCTTTTTTTTTTCGTTTTTTGTTTTGTTTTGTTTTTACATGAAAACTCCAATTCAAAAAATATATTATTTTTATGACAAAAACACCCTTCAATTAATGTTTTAATAATAAAAATTAATCACTACAGAAAATATTCAATATTTCATCATAACGACAATATTACCCGGTAAGAATTAAAACGTTACAATTCACTCACAAATTCAATTAAACAATATTTCACAAATTCAATCAAACAATATTTCTTATGAATGCCACCACCACATTAAGTCTTTGCTATCACCTCCGCCATCACTACAATAAACATTTGTTAACCACCGTCACCACCACAAAAAATATTTATTATCGCCGTCATCATCATCACAACAAATAACCTTCCATCACCTTCAATATCACATCAAATATTCATTGTCACCACCCTTATAGTCAATATTCAATATCTCCATCTAGGGATGACAAAAAAAAACCGAACCGACGAGTAACTGAGAGAAACCAAACCAGCGAGTAACTGAGAGAAACTGAACCAAATGGTCCGAGTTGAAAACGACTAAATAGTTTTGCTTTTAAATTTAGTAACCGAAAACTGAACTGCGCAACCAAACCACGTGACCGAAACCGTAAACCAAATCGTGTAACGAATATATATATATATATATATATATATATATATATATATATATATATAAGCGAGCGACAGTTAGGATTTTTTTCATTTGCTCCGTTCGTTCTCAAATTTTTTTTCACTCTTCAGCTCTTCTATTTATCTTGCTTAATTGGTCTTCTTCTTCTATTTTAACCCTTTTGAATAATATTTTTATGCAGTTGGTTTTTAATTATTCTAACGATTCTATGATTTGGAGAATGTTTATAATTAATAGTTTTGTGATTTGATTTTTATTTTTGAAATTTATGTTTTATATTTTAGTTATGTTTTTGTTCGTTTATAAAAAATAATAGTCCACGGTTTTGGTTTTGGTTTTTTATAAAATTTAAAGATCTTAAATGGTTTTGCGGTTTTAGTTTTGGTTTTTGTTAAAATTAAATGGTCTAATTCTAAAATCATTTAAAAAAACGGCGGTTTTGGTTTTATATATGTTAAACGATTTTGGTTTTGCTTTTGTACGAAACCGAGCCGAACCCACACCATTGACAACCCTATCACCACCGTCACCATCACATCAAATATTGCTATCATTATCACAATCACATCAAATATTCACCGTCACCACTCCTACAATAAATAATCAAAAATCACCACTGTCACCGTCACAACAAATATTGTTATCACCACCACTACAACAACAAATGTTAACTATCATCACAGTAAGTATTTGCTATTGTTGCCGTCACCATCACAATAAATAACCTACCATCACCGTCACCATCACATCAAATATTCACTGTCACCACCCCTACAATCAATATTCAATATCACTACCTTCACCATCACAACAAATATTGCTATCTCTACCGCCACAGCAACAACAAATATTAACTTTCAATGTTTGCGAAAAGAATCTGAAAATTTAGATAGCACCGAAAAGGGAAAAAATGAAAAGAAAAAAAAATTAGGTCACATCTAGAAAAAAGATAATGTTGAAAAATTCCCCGCCGGCCAAATTTGGCCGACGATTCCCAGATCTAGGTGGAGACGACCCACAACTAGCCGTCGCTAGCCAGATGATGCTTAGATCTGGCTGATACAACTAGATCTATTCAAGCAGTGACCAAATCTGGCTGTGAGGACCATATCTGGGTCGTTGCCACTCAAATCTAGCTAGCAACCACAATAATATGGAAAGATATCTAGAGAGACAGAGAGAGAAAGTGATAGAGAGATGAAAAAATCCGATGGGGATGTTGGTGGAGGGGATGGCGGTGCTGTTGGTTGAAGTAGTGGTGTTCCTCCAGAAACCTTCTTCTTCATGTTGCAGAACTTTTAGAGAGAGAATAAAGAGAGACCCCACATTCTTTTCAGTTTGTGTTGAATGTAATACCGTCTAAAATTGCCAAAAATTGAAAATTCAGGATGCGTGTTGATATAACACTGTCTAGTGTGTTGAATGTAACATTATCTAATATTCTAAACAATTGCACCCCCCATTTGTTTTAGTCTATGTTGAAAGAAACACAATAATATTTCCAATAATATCAGATTTGGAATGTATGTTGAATGTAACACTGTCTAATTTTCTCAAAAATTAATTTTTAGAATTCAACAATTGAGAACCATTGTTTTTCAGTGTGTGTTGAATGTAACAATTTGAATGTAACACTGTCTATTCTTGTGTTGAACGTAATCTGATTGAACCAATTTTTTTCCGGAATAACATCAAACATTCATGTCTAGAAAAAATGTAACATTGTCAAACATTCATGTCCGAAAAACATCACAAAACATCAATTGATTAGGCCTAAACTTCTAATCAATCCAAACACATTGTCTGAACTCAACACACGCTGTGCGTGTTGAATATAACACTCAATCCGAATATGAGGGAAAAAAAAGAAAAACTAAAACATAGCTTCACGATTGAATTCTATGGCTTCGGCAGCAAAATTATTGAAGACAAAAAAATAAAAAATTCATGTGTGTTGAATTCACTTCCTGATATTGCCAAATTCAAAATTCAAATTGCGTGTTGAATGTGATATTGTCTACGAGTTCAATGTAACACTTCTAAATTGCTAAAATTATGAGTACAAAAGCATTTACCTAAAGGCAACATGTCGTAACCTTCACCGAACCAACCATGCATTTCGGCTGCAATTTTAGTGAAACACCATCAACAATAAAACAAATTTAGCAAAGCACCAGCCCTAAGTATGTTTGCCCAAGGGTGTGAAATTAATAAGACAAATTTTATGAATTAACCCCATATATAGTGCACTGAAAATCCTCCAGACGAGCTATCAATCCAAATACAATGTCTGAACTAAACACACGCGGTGCGTGTTGACGTAACACTTCATCCGAACATGAGGGAAAAAGAGAAAAACTAAAACATATCTTCAAGAATGAATACTATGGCTTCGGCAACAAAATTATTGAAGACAAAACAAAAAATCATGCGTGTTGGATGTAACACTTCCTGATATTGCCAAATTCAAAATTCAAAGTGTGTGTTGAATGTAATACTGTCTACAAGTTGAATGTAACACTTCTAAATTGCTAAAATTATGAGTACAAAAGCATTTACCTCAAGGCAACATGTCGGAACCTTCGCCGAACCAACCGTGCATTAATTAAGCTGCAATTGTAGTGAAACACCATCAACAATAAAACAAATTTAGCAAAGCTCCAGCCCAAAGTATATTTACCCAAGGGTGTGAAATTAAGAAGACAATGTTTTATCAATTAACCCTATATATAGTGCACTAAAAATCCTCCAGACGACCTATCAATTTGATTGTTGCCCATGTTGCACATGAATCTTGCTTTTGAAACTCCCAACATGAGCATTTTCCATTGCAGTGCGTGTTGAATGTAACACTCAATCCGAACATGAGAGAAAAAGATAAAACTGAAAACATATCTTCACGAATGAATTATATGGCTTCGGCAACAAAATTATTGAAGGCAAAACAAAAATTCATGCGTGTTGAATGTAACACTTCCTGAATGCATGTTGAATGTAGCACTATCTAATCGTGTTGAATGTAACATTGTCTAGTCAAACTAAAAGACCGCATCAAAACACGAAAACGATCAATACATAAATTGAAGGGGGGATCGATAAAAATGATTACCAGAACTTCAAATCTGCAACAAATACAAAAATCAACGATCAATCATCAATTCACCGTCGAACCAATTTAATGTAGCAAGCTCAAAAATGAAATCTTGTAACCCACTAGAGAAATCCGCAAAAACACCAAGGGGATCGAAGACGAAAGGCTAAAACCCTAAACTTTAAGATCTGGAATCTTAAAATGTTCAAATCTAAAACATAAAATTCGAAAAATAACAAAACGAAATCACACGATTTAAAAAAAATATGTACAATATTCGGTGATTTGAGGACTGTAATTGAGGTCAGCGCAAGCACGATCGGGGGTGATTAGTGGTGTGGCGGTGCCGATGAATGGAGATGCGGCGCTGTTGGTTGCGGTGGCGATGACATCAAGATTGATGATGAAGGCAAGCTTGACAATGACGGTGATGAGCAAAGACGACGAATACAAGATAGGCGGATGGTTGCACATCGAAAGATGTGACGGCGGAGAGGTTAAGCGAAGATTAGGGTAATAGAATAGAGAATGGTCATTGGGAGGAGAGAGAGAGAGTGCAGGTCAAATGAATAAGGGGTAAAACAGTAATCTGATGATGGAGATTTTTTAAAAATGGGACTGTTCAAAAAATGATTAGGATGAAAATTTTTTGTTCAGTTTTAACTAATTGGTATTTAGTGGTACATGGAAAGTTAAAACAAGATGGGGTAGTCATTTTCTCTTAAGTTTATTATATATATTTATTGTTGGTGCATAAATCTGGTACACATCTCGAGTATGGTCTAGTCGGATGACGGGTGGGTCCTCCTGCCGATGTGGAATTGTCGGTTGAAAAGTCCTCGCGTGAGCTGTACTGGGTCCTGGGAGGACTGACTTGCTGTATCTAGAGTCCTGCTCCTCAAGAAGTGTACCTGTAGAAGGCTCAGATCGGGGTTTGTCCCGGTGAAGCCCATCCGGCGTGGTAATAAGTGCTTAGAGAGAAAAGATACAGAGTATAGCAAGCAAACAAATGAACTTGTGCGTAATCACTTCAAGAAAAATGGATTTTGGCAACAAAATTTTTTATAGCTAAAACCCTAATTTCGTAGCAAAAACGTTTTAGTGATGAAAAAATTATTGTTCCAATTTCGTAACCTATGTGCCGTAACAGAAGGTTTTTGGCGACGAATTGTTAGTTCGTCGCGCAAGACTACTGTTTAGCGACAAATCATTTCGTAGCTAAATTTGTAGCTAATAAATTCATTTCGTAGCCAAAGTGTAATTAAAAATCACCGGGATAATTTAATTTTCGTCGCCAAAAAATAACTAAAATGGCAGGAATTCTTTTGGCGACGAAATTATTTTTGTAGCCAAAAAATAATTTTTTTCGAAAAATACATTGGCTACAAAAATAAAATTTGTAGCAAATTACTCTACTTAAAGCTATGAATGTCAATTTATAGTCATCAACCAATCAACAAAAAGTAACCAAAACTATACAATTGCATTAAAAGTCAAATAGCCAAAATATACCAATATTCTTAAACATTAATATGACCAAAAAAACAAAATGTCTTACGAAACATCATTACAAAATAACTAAGAAACAAGCTATAGATGATAAGCGATATTGATTGTCCATTTGCCCTCTGATATGTAATCCGATGTAGATCAATCCTACCCTGAGCTTGCAATTATTGAATTTTCATCTATATCACATACAATAATTGACCATCAAAATATAAATTGAATTAGAATAATAAACATACTATTTTTCGAAATGTTGTGCCGAATGACCTTGAGCCCGAAACATTAATCTGTGAACACAAACAGAGAAACAAAAATCAAAACACAGAAACAGAAACAGAAACAACAAACAGAAACAGAAACACAAATGGAAACAAAAACAGAAACATCAAAAAAAAAAAAAAAAAAAAAAAAAAGAAAAAAGAAAAAAGAAACAAACAGCGAAACAGAAACAACAACAAAAATAGAGAACAACAACAAAAATAGATAACAGGGATAATTCATGTTCCCAGTCAGCCAAAGATTTCAGGAAAAAATATAAAAACTTGAAAACAAACAACAGTACACAAATACATCACCTTTTTTTTTTTTTTTTATTTGAACAACAACCATATAGTAATTCTAAGAAATAAAATGTTCTAAATCCACATCAAAACTATAAATTTGAAGAAGATACAGGATAGAGTAACCTGATCAAGTATAAGAGATTATTCCCTTCACGCATCTTTAGCAACCTCAATCTTTTTGGTTAACTTTAGCTATCTTGGACACCAATTTCTTCAGCACCAATTGACGAAGTTTTTGAAGGAGGTGCCTCGGAACATGCCCTCAGCACAGCTTCATTCTTCCAAACACGACGAAGACGCTTCATGGCGTTAGAACCAGCTTCAGTTAGCAAAAGAAACAACTTCCCAAAATTCCAACAGAAATTAACAATTAAATGAACAAATTTTAACAGGAATTAAATCACAACGAAGATCAAAATAGAAACAAAATCACAGGATGAGAACAAGACACAACGTCCTAGATCGCTTCAACTCAAATCATTTCGACTCAAATTGTTTCGATTCAAATCGTTAAAGATCTGTAGATAAAAAATGCAACTAACGTTAAGGGAAAAATCATAAATCTAAACAGAGAGGAAGGCAGCGAACAAAACCAAACATAGGCCAAGATTAAAACAAAATAGATATGAGCATAAAATCAAACCTTTCATCTGCAACTTCGACCTCAAAATCCATCAGCATAACGATGGCGAACGGCGCACGACGTAACAACGGCGAATGGCGCAGAAGCGATGCCCTCTTCGATTTGAAAGATTTGGTTGTGAAAACTTAGATCGAAGTTGATAGCGAAAAAACTATGATCTGTGCTCAAAATCCGCAAAGCAATCGCATCAGTTTCGGCGACCAACGGGGAGATTTTGGACGACGGCTTGGAACTCTCTCTCTCTAAGCAAATGTGTTTGGGCTTAGGTTGTGTCAAATGACTTAGGTTTTGTTTGCTTCTAAGGCGGGGAACAAAATTTTGAAGAGCGAAAATTTTTTTTGTTGACAAACATTAGGTTTTGTGCTATTCTGAAAACATTTGGATTAAAAAAAATATTATTATTTTTTTAATTTATTTCATTATTTCCTTTAAAATTTGATTTTTTTTTTCATTAATTTCTTCAAAATTGTAGTTGAATTATAATAAAATACAATATTATGTATTTAATTCAATTTTTATTTTTAGGACACTAATTTTAGTTCTTATGTATTATATTTAAATGATATTTTTTTATTACTAATTTAATTTTAATGGCGCCAACTCAAACCATACACATTTGTGACAAATTCAAAAACTTATTGTGCAATCTATGTATTTGGTTCCAGGTCGTTGATTAGAGGGTTGGCTAGGCAATGGAGGGATGAGATCGAGAGAGAGGGATGAGAGAACTAATGGGTTTGGGGGTGGGTATGAGGAGAGCATCGGCGAAATCTAGACAAAAAGAGAAAAACAAAAATTCAACCAATGTAATAGCGGGAAAGTGGGTGCCAAAATCAAGGTGGGGGAGAGGAAAACAATTGGCGATGAAACTCTTTCATAGCCCAATATCAGATATAGGCAACCACTTTGGCGACGAACCACTTTCGTCGCAGATATAGTAGGGTTAATTAATCGCGACGAAAATGGTTCGTCGCCAAAAATAAAAACATATCTCGTGCTAAATTGGCGACGAAATATTTCCGTCGCCAATACGCTAGTGGGAAAAATTTCCTTTTTTTTTTGTTTAGCACCAAGAATTGATCGGACCAATAGTGACGAATTCTAAAATTTCGTCACCTATTAACAATCTATGTCTACAAAATTGCACTTCGTCGCCAAAGGAGGTCACATTTGGTTACGATTGTTCATTTTGTAGCTAACAGACACATTTGGCGATGATTATTGTGTCGTCGCCAAAAAAAATCGTAGTTGAATCCTGTTTTTCTTGTAGTGAATGTAAGTCATTAAAGCGTACCTCGGGCTTACATAACCCCCGATATATATAGGCGTTAGAGATGATTAGTCGGGTCTAAACACGATTAATTAGTCAAAACCCGATGTTTAGCTGATAATCCAGGGCGTTTAGGAGATAATCGTTGGACTTGGGCTTTTGGAGCCATTTGGTGAAGCCCGCAAGCTTTTGCAAGACCTGCGGCGGCGAGCTGGTGAAGGAGCGTGGATATCCGTGGAGTTCGGAAGAAGAAACAAGGTGAAAATGAGAGTCGGTCGAGGTGAGCGGCTGAGTCCCTGAAACTGATCGCCGAGGGCATGGCGCAGAGCTCAGAGCGGCACGTCCTTGCAGGGCTCCTAGCTCATCTCTAGGTGCAAATGAGATTCCAGGGAAGATCTGTAGTCAATGTATGCTCCAGCGTGGAGTTGTGAATTTCAGAATACGTCACTGTCATTGCGAGGATTGACACGTGGCTAGATCACAAGTACTGATTCAAAGGTACCCGAATAGACCCGCATCAGTTGAGAGTCAGCCAGATTATCCAGGTAAAAGAGCAACAAGAGCGAAGTGCCCAAGAAAAGAGGTAGGAAATTGAGAGGCCGATCCCTCTGAACGGAGAGCAGCTTAGATTGCAGTTCCGAAAAAGGGCGAACCCCTTGGGGTCGCACAACAGAAGATAACTGAGAAGAGGAAGACCCCTAGCCCTATGCGATGAGGGAAGCGAGGCGGTCAGGGATATCAATTCTTGGCTGAAACGGACATCCTGGAGACTTCGAACGCGAGAAACACCTCTGATCGATATTTTTTCAAGAGTTAGTTTTTTTTAGGAGCTTATTCGAAATAGGCCTCTACATGGTCGGGGTCCGGGGTCAGGTAGCACGGCAGGGCAGTCCCGAATTTCTTCGATTTTCAGGATGACAATTTTTCAAGAGTGGAAATTTTTTAGAGAAGCTAATTTGAAATATGCTCCCATACCGCCGGGGTCCGAGATCAGGTAGCACGGCAGGGCGACCTCGAATGTTTTCGATTCCACTGTGACGATTTTTCAAAAGTTGAACTGTTTTAGAGGAGCTAATTTAAAATACACTCCCATACCGCCGAGGTCCGGGATTATGTAGCACGGCAGGGTGGCCCTGAATTTTTTCGAATTTTAGGGCGACACAGGTTCACCGTGAACAAGCCTTGAGCTATGGACCAACCTTTACCGTGGAACAAAATTGAGGCGAGTCCCAGTGGACACATGCCGCGGAAGGGTAGGAGGGCGAGGCAATACACCCCTCCCTCCTTTTCAAAATTGAAGGGGGGCAAAAGTTGCTCCTTTAAGCAAAGAAAAAAAAAAAGAAGAGGAGGGGGGCTGCCCCCCTCCCCCTTCACGCGGGTCTTGCGGCCAACACACGCTAGCCGCAAGGCCAGCGTTAAATGCTGGTCCCACTTGGGACCAGTGTCGCTGGCCCCATGGTAAGCGCCTATACGCTGGCCTTTGAGGCTAGCGTGGCACGTTAGCCTCAAGGGCCTACGTAATGCTGGTCCCAAAAATGGGACCAGCGCTGGCCCCTTTACGGGCCTAACAAGGAGAAGGGGGGAGCTGCACCCCCTCCCCCTCTCTCTTTTCTTTAGGGGGCCAACCTTGCCCCCCCTTAAACTTTTTGTTTTTTGTTATTTTTTATTTTATTATTTTTTAACCCCCTTAATATTTTTATTTTTTTCCTTTTTTTTTTGTACTTATGAATTTTTTGAGGGGAGAATTTGAGATAGACACCCATCTGTGCCCAGTCAGCCTGAGGCAACACAGCATGACAGAGGGAGCCGGATTAAAGAGACGTCGGCCCAGAGAGATGTGGTGCAATTTCTGGATGACACTCATGGACGACGTTCTTGGAAAATATTCACTGGACCCCGCCGGTTAGGAGTAGCACGGTACGGCGGTGCCCGTCGCTATCCGGACCCTGCTGGCTAAGAGTAGCACGATAGAGTGGTGCCCATCAAACCTGATAGTTCCGGTTACTGGGGCATTGAGGCTAAACCTCTAGATGATACCACACACATGGACGCTGAGGTGGACAGTGCTAACCAAGGCCCTCCCGAGGTAGGCGAGATTAACTCCACTTTCTCTCGCACGGATGCTCCTCACAACTAGGGCGGAGAGGACTGAGCTCGGACTATCGTTTTTTCAGGACTTAGGATTTTGTAGACTCTTTTTCGCTTACTCTTGTTTTCAGAGTTGTAAAATTTTGAAAATTTCTCGCGTCTCTGCCTAGGACCATAGACCACTTGCCCCCCAGTGCGAGACACGAGCTGATTGCATGGAAATCGTATCGTGGACTTAGGAGTAGGGTGGCTGATCCTCTTGGTCTACAGGGGCGAAACACGGTGGTTGGAACCCTGGCTGGTCATCGGGGAGTTTTCCGTAGTCAGGCTCATTCAAGAACCCTTTCAGGTTATCTCCATTTAGTCCATGCAGGAGCACCTTCTCTTTTAGAACGCCGGACTCATAGTTGACTGGTAGGGAAAGGTACTTGGCTGCAGGCCCTCAAACCCAATCAATGCCCCGCCCTTGGTAGATGACCTAAGTTTGTCCCCGGGTATGAACTATTGACTTCCGAAGAGGGTCTGGTTTTCACCCTCAAAGTTGAGCGCCAGGATGAGACTTGTGGAGAGTTACTCGTGACGCCGAGAGTCAGGACATTGGGTGGCGAATTATCCATGACTCAGGGGATTAGAATGCAACTGTAGAGAATTACTCGCAACACCGAGAGCCGGGAGGCGACTCAGGGGGTCGGAATGTAATCGTGGAGAACCACTCGCGACGTCGAGAGCCAAGATACAACTCAGGGGTTCGGAATGCAACCGTGGAGAATCACTCACGACGAGGAGAGCCAGGACGTGACTCAGGGGGTCGGAATGCCGTTGGCCAGAGAAAACACAAGGCATATTGCATAAAACACATTCTTTATTTTGATAAGCAAAATTACAACACTTTGTACCAACTGGAAATTGTTCACAAAAGTGGACCATCCTTACAGAAGTTGTATTTAAGTTGGTCAGCATTCTGCGGGAGCCTGATCGACACATTATTTTTTGTTTCAAAATCGTATATGCCCGGACATATGACCCTAATGACTCTGTATGTCTCTAGAGTTGAATCCGCCGTGGATGTGGTTGATTTCACCATCCACGCGTTGGTGATTTTCTCCGGCCTTCAGCCCCTCGGGGTGGTGGACAGTTGCGGTTCCCCTTTCTTCTCTGGGCCCGGGGCTCTCCCTGTGGTTCATCCTCGTCAGGCTGCTCCTAATTTTCTCTCCAGACACAGTTATGGAGATAGCATCTTTGGACAAGAGTTTCAATCTCCTACAAGAGCTGGAAACGGTTCTTTGTGGAGTGACTTCGGTCTTAGTGGAACTCACAATATTGGGTCAATGATCTCCCAATCGGCCTTCCCCTCTGGGGCGGCGAAGGAGGGATGAAGTCTTGCCCTGAATTTTCTGTGAAGACTGGTGGCTACTGAGGCCGTGAGAGGGGTGAACTCTGGTTGGTGACGCCCTGGAGGAAGAAGTGGCCTCTTATCTCCGGGTAGGGGTCCAAACCTCCCTTCAGCTCTTAATCTTCTTGAGTCTTAGGCTTGATTCGAACCTTCATTCCTTGGTTTCCTCTACTTGTTTGCTCTTGCCTGCCCTCTCCTAGTTGCAACACGGAGGTCAACACCATGGAATCTAGTATGACGGTCTAGAGCTTGATCAAGTGTGAGAGTAGGGTTAGAGCAAATATCGTAAGATAAATTCTGATGCCGGAGCCCATCAACAAAGGCATTTAAGCGCAACAGCATCAGGAAGGTCATCGCACAAATTTGCTTCTCGGTTGAAACGCTCAACATAATCACCTAAAGATTCAGTGGGCTCTTGCCGAATAGTGAGGATATGAGCCATAGTCCTTGGCCTCCGCCGGGAACCACTGAAATGAGCCAGTAACAACTACTCGAGTTCCCTGAAGGTGGAGATGGACGCTGGTCTCAAACTCTGGAACCACGATCTTGCAACACCTATAAGGGTGATGGGAAAGGCTCTGCACCGCAAAACTACAGAGGCCACCTGCATGTCTATATGAGACTTGAACATAGACATGTGGTTAATGGGATCTGAAGTCCCATCATACAAAATCATCTGGGGTTGGGTGAAGTGCCTCGACGCTACTTTTTCCAAAACCTCATCCATAAAATGAGAATTCACCTCCTAAATAACACCCGGTCCTACCCGGCCTCCTTGCACGTCCTGGAGACAGGCTTCCATGTCGTCCAGGCAGCGCTCCACAACCTTCCCTACTCGAGGCTCTCATTCGACTGTCCACAGCTCGGGCCGCAAGGTGATGGGAGGGAGGTGAGTGGGAGTCAACCTCACACCGCCAGCCCTTGTGATTGGACCTAGCAGGTCGATGAAGAGCTCGACCATTAGGGGACATCAACATATCCCTTGGCACAAATTCGCGTGGTGGTGGAGGTGGAGATCTCGACATTGCAGGAGGAGACCTCTCTTAGCCTACAACCTCAGGATTGCGAGGCGGATACGCTAGGTTACATGATTGACCCGATAGCACGATAAGAAATAGTGCAAGTTATTAGATTGACCAGATAGGCCCATAGGTTACATAATACACTACAAGAAAAAACTCTTTAGTGAGAAAAATTTTGTCGCTAAAAGCAGTGATTTCGTCACTAAAGTTTTTTAGCGTGGAAATAGGTTCGTTGCCACGGTCGTTGCAGAAATCTCGTCGACAAAAGTCTTTAGCGACGAATTCCGAATTCCTCGCTAAAAACTATGTATTTAGTGAGGAAATATTTTGTCGCTAATTTTCTCACTAAATAATCTACTTGGTCACTAAAAATCACTTTTTGCAACGAAATTAATTTCAATAATTTTGTCACTAATAGTTAGCGACCAATTAAATTTCTCGCTAAAAGTAATAATTTGCAACAAATTTTATTCGAATAATTTTCTTGCTAATTCTCATTTAGCGACCAACTAAATTCATCACTAAAAGTAAGATTTTGCAACAAATTTTGTTTGAATGATTTTCTCGCTAATAATTCATATTTAACGACTAATTCCTTTCTCGCAAAAAGTTAGAATTTACAACAAAATTTATTTGAATAATTTCCTCGCCAATAATTCATATTCAGCAACCAACTAAATTTCTCGCTAAAAATAACAATTTGTAACAAATTTTATTTGAATAATTTCCGTACTAATAAAAGGCATGCATTGGTCACCATTATAATTTAGGACAAATATTTAGAACAATACCTGTTTATCACATCCAAAATTAAAGAGAAACAAAAATCAGTAACAACATACATTCCAAACATATGTAAATAAAAATCTCATAACGAATAAACATGTCTCAACTCATATAACATAAATAATATCAAACTAAAAGAAAGTGTATATACATATAACTAAAACAATTTCATTCTTGCCAAAAAAAAAAAAAAAAAAACAAAGTATTTGTATCAAATATCTTCCCTTACATAAAAATAGTCTTCGTAATTTCAGATCAACGAACAATTAATCTGCATCACAAACAAATCAGATAAATTAATAACTCACATCTTAGGTAAAGTACATGGGCAAAATGTAATTGTATTAATTGAGTCATAGTGAACGACTTAAGTTCTTAAAACATTGATATCTTGATATTTCTCTAAATTTGAATTGATCGTGAACAAATAATTTGTTTAAGAACAAATGTGCAAACATAAACAAAATTCACCAAGAAGGTTCGAGTGTTAATTTAAATCAAACATATTAACGAACATGGTAAAGTCTCATATAAACTAGTCTTTTTTAATGTTCTACTTTTTTCTTCTCTTTTTTTAAGTAAAAAGCATCATTATTCATAAAGAAGTTATGATGCGAATGAAATCTAAAAAGTTAATTAAATCTAACAAACTATTACTTGAAGTTGTACGCCTTGTCAAATTTATTTTAAATTTGCTCAATGCGAAAAGATGCCATGGCAGTGTATACATTCAGTAGTTCTGTGTGGTGGTGGCTTTCTAAAATTTAATCTTGTCACCATGAGCCATCGGGGTCTTCTCCGGATACTCAGAAAAAAAATGTTCAGTTCAGTGTTTAAGAACTAAATTGGTTCAGTGGTTTTTTTTTTTTTTTTTTTTTTTTTTTTTAGCAAAAAAAAAAAAAAAAAAAAAACTGAACGTAAAACATTAGCGCAGACAGAAGTTTTAAGGGAATTGTACACTAACGGCATGTTTGGTTGAATGGAATCGAGGACGGAATGGGATAGTATTTCAGTGCATTGTTCTGGAAAAAGAAATAAATTAAACAAATGAAACAAAGGAAGTGCACTGTTTTAGTGCCGTGCTTAAGTGCCACTGAAGTTCATCACTTCATTTACGAACTAAAGAGAAAGTTTTTAAACACCTAAAACATTTTAACCTTTTTTTTTTTTTTTTTTTTTTATTTTATTGTGAGCATTAAGTGGTGTGTTAAACAAATGCTCAAAAAAAAAAAAAAAAATCCTGTTTTTTTCCATTTTTTTTTTTTTTTTTGGACACATTAAACATTAATCAACTAATAAGAAAATGAAATACAAAAATTTTACCATGACGTCCAATGACGGTCTCATTCCACCATATGATTGCTCTACTATAATTTGTTTCAATGCTTCAATTTGAGCCTTCATGTTATCAAAATTTTCTTGTGTTGGCCCACGAAAATATGTAGAACCTGCTAATGGAGGTTGGTTTTGGACCCGGACCAAGGCCTTTCACATACCCCGATTTGTGGCCAAGTACAGCCTCACAAATCTCCTCCTCAATCGTAAGCTTTTTTCCTTCTTCTATTGCCTTTTCTTTCATCTCTATCATTTGTCTCTATAAAATAAAATTAACTAGTAAAGATTTTTTTTTGAAATTCTAAAAGGCTAGAAGGATTTTAACATACTAAAAGTTATATATAATATTTACAAACTTGTCAGAAAGTTAAGCTAAAAATATGGGAATAGAGTAGCAACCATTTACTTTTTTTTTTTTTTTTTTCTATTCTTCCGTTTCCGAGTGGGAACAGAAACCAAAAAACAGAAGCACTGATCGAAATAGCCATTAACAGAAACCATTAGATCAATACAAAATTAACAATGATCGAACATTGATTAGAAACACTGATGAAATTACACAATTAGATCAACAAAAACACTGATCGAACAGAAACCATTAGATCAATACAAAATTAACAGAAACAACCAGAATGACCAATTTTGTACAACAATTGAGATCAACCCTAAAGAATAAACGAAACGAGCAATCTTAATCAATAATAATCCATATGAAATTACTAAATTGAAACTTCTACTCTTGCCTCGACCCCTTTTCCTATCAATAACTGGTGAACCTGCGAAGTGAACACATGAATAACGAATGTGCTAAACGAGTTTCGTTCTGAAAAAAGTTTAAAAAAACAATGACACGAAATATGAAATATGAAATTTATGAGGGGACCGAAGGGTACAAAAACGGGGACATGAAGGCTGAACTATTGAAGCTTACCCAAGAAGATTAAATGAAGAAAGAATAGAAATAATAGCAAAGGAGAGATCCTAACATAACCTTGAAATCCACAATTCCATTATCAATGATCCTACCAGCCAAGAATCGATTGCCATACTAGTGTCATGGATAGTATAAATGAAGAAAAATTTAACTAAAGAAATCAACCATCTAATATGATGAAATATACTCCAATAAAGAGATGCATGAAGCCATGAACAGACCAACCATTTAACTAAATAAATCAACCATCTAACATTATCAAATGATTATCTTTAATCAATAAACAATAAACAGACTAATAAAGAGATGCATGAAGCCATGAACAAAAATTGAATGAAACAGATCATATTAACATTAGAAATAGAAACAAGAACATAAATGAAACAAATAAACAATACACAGAACAATATAGAGAAGCAGGAACAAAAATCAAACAGAGCTTGAAGGTCTCACAGAGCAACAAGTGTTGTGTATTCTTTTTTAGGTATTTTATCCCATTACATCAACTTAAAGCAGTTAACCCTTCATCAAGCCGATTGAATCCCGCTGAGAAGTACATCTAGGTTATATCAGTTGATAGCCATGAATTTTGGTTCATGGGGATTCTTAACTACAATGGCGCAATGAAACACTTACTAGAAGCCTTACAAACACACAACTTACAATCTATTTAAAAAGTGTTCTCCTACTCTCAACAGTTACAACTCTTGTTTATGTCATAGCAATAACTAGAAATTAAAAATGGGAACAGTAACAGACCAGAAACTAAAAGTGGGAACAGTAATAGAACAGAAACTGAAAATTGGAACAGGAATAGAACAAAAACGAGGAGAAAAAAATCGATTTTTGAGAGAGAGAGAAAGAATACAAACCTGAACAAATCAATCTCAATTAAAGCCCTAAATAAACAAACAAGAACATATCTAAAGTATGAATTTCTTTAATTTATAAACACAAATACATCTGTGTTCATTCCAATTTCTTTAATTTAGGGTACAGAATAACAAAGAATCAAAAATCCCATTCTAATTGAGATAGAGAGAGAGAACGTTCGTACCTGACCAGTGGGTTAGACAACCTTCAAGAGGAGAACTAGGGGTTGGAGCTATGGAGCAGGTGGAGTGCAGCGCGGAGAACACCAATTGCAATAGTGAATCAGAGAATTAGGTTTTCGGAAATTAAAGAGGAGATATACCATAATCGAATAAGGAAAGGAGATGAATGAAAGCAGGCAATTCTTGGCGCCAAGATTTCATTCTTGTGAGATTCGTGAGATTCGTGAGCAGAAGAGCAGACAAGGAAAATAGGTCGGTACGTTTCGTCTTGTGAATGGGTTTGGTCTTTGTGAATTAGGCAACGGGTTTGGGGTTTGGTCTTTGTGAATTAGGCGTTAATGGGTTTGCTCTTGATATTGGATATACTATTATAATATTTGATAATTAAATTTAAATATAAATATATTAATCCTAATATTTTGGTCTTGGGAATTAGGCTTGAATGGGCATTCAATTGTGTATGGATATACTATACTAATATTTAAT
This sequence comes from Eucommia ulmoides, assembly GCA_016647705.1. Taxonomy (NCBI): domain Eukaryota; kingdom Viridiplantae; phylum Streptophyta; class Magnoliopsida; order Garryales; family Eucommiaceae; genus Eucommia; species Eucommia ulmoides. The sequence goes on from CM028336.1 coordinate 42,856,499, forward strand.
AATTAAAAATAAATATATTAATACTAATATTTTGATAATTAGTGAGAAATTATTTGGTGGTTAAAAAAATTAATTTTTTTAGCCACAAAAAGTAATTGTTGCTAATAATTAATTGTTTGTTGCTAAAATAAAATTAAATAGCGGTAAAGTATTTGTGACGAATTTAGTGACAAATTTTATATTTCGTCGCTAAAACTAATTTTCAATGAGAAATGTTTTGTGTCTTCGCCAATAATCATTGTGCTTTAGCGAAAAAACCAAATTTCCTCGCCAATACTACCATTTTGTGATGAATTTTATTTTCATTGCTAAAGTTTGCCGCTAATACTACTTTTTCTTGTAGTGATAAGACACGATAATAATTTCATGTATTCAGGTTACACGATAACCTGAGACCTAATAGGTTACCCGTTAATTTAATAAATTATTTTTACACCCCCAAATTATCTAATATTATAATTTAGTACCTAATATATATATTTGATGGTGTTATGTGAATGATGTTTGTATCGGTATTTTTTTTTTTTTGTGACATTGTAATGCTGGATTTTTCTCTTGTTTGGTTTTTTTTGGTTGAACTAGGGTATTTTTTTTTTTTTTTAAATAAATTTTGTTAATATGTTGTCAACTTAACTGGTTGTTAACATGTAATGGGTAGGTTAACGTGTAATGAAAATTTATCAGATAATCTTATCGTATCGTGTTTACCTAACAAGTTTCGTGTTTTCGTGTGACACGAAAAATTATTGTGTCGTGTCGTGTTCGTATTTGGGTAATCTGACATGATATGCTTATCATGTCGTGTTCGTGTTTGCTCTTATCTTGTCATCGTGTTATTGTGTAATGACCTATTACACGACCTGTTAAACGAATTGCCAGCCCTACCTATGACCCCTAACACCACAATAGATATTTCTCATCACCACCATTAGCATAATCAATATTTACTGTCATAATCACAGTTGATATTCTTATTATTGCCACATCCATAGTAAATATTTATTATCGTCGCTGCCACCAATACAATAAATATTTGTTAACCACTGCGACTACTACAACAAACATTTACTATCACTCCACCACAACAAATCTTAAATTACAATCACATCATCACCATAACAAATAGTCTCCATCACCACCATCACAATCAGTATTTACTGTCACAGTTACAACACAAAAAATACTCACCATCACCGTCACTACTACCACCTCAACAAACATTTATTATCACCACCACAATGAAATTCATATCACAACCACCACCTGCAACAAATAGTAACATCACCACAGTAAAAATGCACCACAACAAATCAACAACAAATTTTATCAAAACATTATGAAACATTAGAGTAATTTTAAAAATCATAATTAACATTACAGTAAATTTGAGATCTTGAATGTTCAAATCTACTTAATAAATTTATTGTCATTGCAAAAAATATCAACAAGAAAAAAAATTTAACCACGATAAACTTGTTGCAACTATTCCAACAATCCAAACAAAAATCGAATTTCGGAAATGCCCTTCTGTTCTTTCAGATCAGAAGTATTAGCTTATCCATAATATTTTACATAACAAATTTATTACTATCATATAAAATTAAATATGTAATTTGCAAGTGGATTTCGAAAAATTATTGTATTTTTTCAAAAATGAGAGGGATGAAGGAATAGTTGTGCAATTAATGATGCGAACAGTAGATGAAGAAATTAAAAACTATGATGGGTAGTAGCCAAAAAGGGCAGAAAATGAGGAAATCTAGACATTGACGTCCATATCTAGTGAGAAGAAACGAGATTTGGCTGTTAACAACCACAGCACCGATGGTCAGCACACTTCAGCGGTGGTGTTCCATGATTTGTTTAGACAGAGAAACAGGCAGAAACGGTTGGCGTGGTAGTAGCCATAATGTTTAGAGAGACGATGATCTGGCTGTATACGGCTAGAGCTGGGCCGCCACCGCCAGATCTGGTGGCGGCGGCCCAAATCTAGTATTCCACGGCTAGATCGCCACCGTCCACCTCCGGATAAGTGGTGGTCGCCACGATTAATTGTTTAGAGAGAGAAAAAGAGAAAAGGACATAGAGAGAGAATGATGAAGCCTTCCCCATTACTAAAAAGTAAGAACAAGACTCGATATCGTCAGCGAAAGACTGGACATGTCTACGACACCCGCTCCACTGCGAGTAACGGCATTGGAGAAGGATGAATTTTCTTGAAGATTCAAGGAGAGAGAGAAAGAGGAGAGAGATTAAAAGTGAAGAATGTATCCTTCATAATTTCTTCTATTGTTTTGAAGGGGCAATTTAGGAATCAAAGCTTAAAATTGTGTTTGTTTTTTTTGTTTTTTTTTTTTGTAAATAATATTTTACTAAAAAGAAATTTGGGCTGGGTCCATATTAATTTTCTCTTTAAATGGGACTAACTTCAAGAACTCCATCTTTTATATATATATACTTTGCTTCCAAATATTTTATTCGTTTTTTTTTTTTATAATTCCAAAATTTTCAATTCAATATTCATCAAATCCATTCATTACAATAATTTTGTGAGAAGTCCAATAATTATGTCAACATTTTAAAGTCATCGTACACTATAAAAATTGTCAAAAATTACAGAACAATAATTTTGTACTTCAGAAAAAAATTATTGTATAGCACGTGGAGTGTGTGAGCAAAAATTTTAAGTTTGTGAACTGTTCAATAAGAACCCTTTATTTTTATTTATTCATGCCAAGTTACTTTTTCCCAAAAATAAATAAATAAATATAGAAGAATAACATTTTTTTAGTCATCATGCCAATTTTATTTATTTATTTTTAATTTTTTATTTACTCTCTCTCTCTCTAAACCCTAGAATGTGGGCGACAAATTAGGGTTATAGCCGGAAACCCACAAACTAGAGCAAGAGATTTAATTTTCAGAAGCGCGTCGTAACATATTTTCGTGAAACAAATTTTCTACATAAACAACAAGGATAGAGTAGATAGAAACATCCATATATATATATATATATATATATATATATATATATATAGAGAGAGAGAGAGAGAGAGAGAGAGAGACCCTAGTGTGTGTGCTCAACATATTAGGGTTAAGCCGGAAACCTACAACCAGAGCAAGGGATTTAAATTCAGAAGCATAACAATTTTAGGAGATCGTCAATGGAGCTAAAACCATTTTCCTAAGATTGAGTAAAGTGATAGTGGTCTGGAGATAATTTGGATATTCGATAAATCTTAAGGAAATGGATTCAAGAGAGAAACAATCTGAAATGATTTACAAAGAATGAGAATCTAGGAGATAAGACAATCTCAAGGATTTGTTCGCCGAAAATGATTTTTTTGGGAGGGTGGCATTTTTTGAGCTTCCAAGAGTGGCGTAATAGGTGCTTGGGTCAAATTCAATTTTTGATAATTGGTGGGTTTGTCGTGTTTCGGTGGTCTTTCCTTTGCCAATATTTTTTAGATGGGTTTTTGTTTTTTGGAATCTTGGACATCCTGTTTTAAATGGCCACATTCGAAAAAGGGAGAATTTTGCCAAATTTCCAGGGGGCGTATGACCATCTTCCCGTATGTAATCAAATACAAACAAGGTAAGGAAAATATTGTGGCTGATGCACTATCTAGAAGATATGCCCTTGTCTCTACTTTAAATGCAAAGTTATTGGGATTTTAATATGTTAAGGGATTGTATGCTAATGATGATGACTTTTCTAGTGTGTATGGAGCGTGTGAGAAGACAGTGTTTGGTAAGTTCTATAAAATGAATGGGTATTTGTTTAGAGTGAACAGACTTTGTGTGCCTAATTGTTTTATGCGTGAGTTTCTTGTGCGTGAAGCACATGGAGGTGGTATTGGTCATTTTGGTGTAAGGAAGACTTTGGACGTATTACATAAACACTTCTTTTGACAAAAAATGAAACGTGATGTGGAGAGAGTTTGTGCTAGATGGGTTACGTGTAGACAAGCCAAATCCAAGTATGAAAAGCCACCTACTATCTAAGGTAGGGTTTGCTTGACCACCCACTAGCTTAGGTTTTCCATTATTTTTGATTGCCTATTTAAGAGAGTTGTGTTCCATGGAAAAACAAATCACTTGAATAATATTTCAGATTGAGGGAGTTTTCTCTTGAGTTCTTCATAGAACTTTTCCTTGAACTTATTAAGAATTTCTTGTGGCGTTCAAACTTTATACCTTCGGTTTGTGATTCCATTATAATCTTTTTATCGAGGTTGGTTACTTTATTCCTTCGATTTGTCTTTCATTCATAAACGTTGAGTCAAGGTTTTTCTATCTAAAATTCTGTAGTTTTGTGTTTTGCCTTTTGTCATTTATAAATCTGAATTTAGATTGATCCTAGCAATGACACCAAAAAATTGGTTTGAGTCTCACTAGTTCTTGGTGAGGTTCGTATTATGTTCACCATATGTTCGTGTTTGATACGTACCCCACATTCATACGGTGACCCTCGAACAAGTGTTCATGCTTCCTAGATTTTGAGAGATTTTAACCTTTGTATTCATGACCTTAATTATTTTATGGAGCCCAGAACAATTATAATATAGATATTTGTATTTGTTCCAAAATTATTTTTCTGCGAATAGTTCAAGTGATAGAGATTGGGAGAAGACTAGGCCTTCTCGTAAAGATTAAAGATTTGGATTTCAAAGAGATGGGGAATGGGAAGCCATGAAGTAATTTTGTTATCTCTCTCTCTCTCTCTCTCTCTCTTTGGTAAGCAAAGATTATATATATGATAAGGGGAATGGTCTCATTTACTACATAATAACGTGTTTCCATGTAACCCGCAAGACCCCATACCCACAAAATACATCGATTATCAAAGGCCGAGGACTCGGGGTTACGATAATCTATCCCCAACAAGCAAGCTCATTTAGTGTCTCCTAGCACCAAACTTTCCTTTGGCCTAAACTAAACATTCAAACTATACAAGCTACACCCCAAAGCTATACACAATTGTTATACGTCATATCTATCACTAAAATATGCCAAAATAATAGAACCAGCGAAGTCACCCATTAAAGCCAATAAATGACCAAATCACCAAAAGTTTAGGAGTTCTGAATAGTAAAATGACCTGAATATCACAACCGAGAGTTGATACCAATCCAAAAAGAAAACCTCTTAAGTCAAGATAAATGTAAGAGCAAGGTAGGGAGTGTTATAATAATTGAGAAGTGGAATTGTGAACATTAAATGACAGTATTGATATTCAGGAAAATAGTGTACCTTACAAAAATATACAATAAGAGTATTTATAGGAAAAGTGGGGAACCCTAGGGTTAGGGTTTTGACCTAAAGAGCTAAGTGGGCCAAATCCAGATATTACATTAACATCCTCCGTCAAACTCAAGGAGGTAAATGAGAGATGAACTTGAGTTTGGAAACCAGAGAGTGAAAGAGTCCGGGTGGATGAGCCATAGTGAAAATATTTGTTATCTGATCGGTTGAACTGATGAATTGTAGACGAACCGTATTCTGGAGAATGTGATGATAGATAAACTAACAGTTAGTCTTGATGTATTTTATACGCTCGTGGAAGACATCATTGTGGGCTATCTGAATAACACTCCTGTTGTCACAGTGTAAAACAGTGGCAGTAGGAGAAAAGATTCTCATGGCAACGAAGAGCCATCAAAGCCAAAACAGTTCTTAAGTTGCATTAGCCATGACATAATATTCAGCTTCAGTACTAGAATGAGCAACCACAATTTGTTTCTTACTACGTCAGGAAATGAAAGAGTTACCCAAGAAAAAACAATAACTAGTGGTTGAACGTCTGTCAGTAGGATCTCCGGCCCAATCGACATTTGAATAAGCTTTTAAGGTGGGAGTAGTCTGAGTTGAGAAATGAAATCCATGAAATAAGGTACCCTTGACATTCCAAATGATGTGAAGAACAACCGAGTAATGAGTGGTCCAAGGCGTAGACAATAAATGGCTGACTTGATAAACGGCACAGACGATGAATGGGCGAGTGACAATGAGGTATGCTAGACTTCCAACCAGTTGGTGATATAGAATGACATCCTAAAGAGGTAAACCATCTAATAGAGTGAGTCTGATTTTTAGCTCAAGAGAAGTAGAAGTAGTGGTTGAGTCAATGATGCCAGCTTTGGAAAAAAAAATCTGAGGCATATTTAGCCTGAGAGAGAACATATCCATCTAAACTAGATGAGATTTAGAGGACAAGAAAATAGTTGATAACATAATTCTCACAGTAGAGAAATTAAATACGTATAATAAAAGAGTTAGAAATTCTACCTGAAATCCGAAGTCAAAAGCCGATCCAGAATTTAAAAAAAAAAAAAAAACATCCGATATATATATATATATATATATATATATATATATATATATATATATATATAAATCATGAAATTCTCATACTTCATTCTATATATATTGATCATAAAAAACCTGTTATCCCCATTTTTCTTCGTTACTGTCGTCTAACCACCACCAAAAACACTCGGATTTTTTCTCTCAATCTCAAATGCACATATCTGTGATCATGTTTTTATTTTTTTACCTTTGTTTTCTTTTCCAAAGACCCACGTGTCTATTGTTGAAACAATATGTATCTATGTGTTTTACACATATAAAATCATATATTTAAAAGTGTGGTTGAAAATGGATGGCTTCCTTGGGAAGCCATAGATTTCCAACATATTTTGTTTTGTATTACTTATCCCCATGAAATAAAGAAAATATTTATTACATTCCAAAACTTTTAAAAATATGTTTTAAATAACACACCAATTCCAAAACTTTTAAAAGTGAAATTAAAATTAACATTTAATTCTCAAGAATTATCAAATATTATTTACACAAAAAATATTAAAATAATATTTATAAAAATATAAATTTTCAGGGTGTTACAATCTACCCCCCTCCCCCTTAAGTAAATTTCGTCCTCAAAATTTCGTTTTTAGAAATAACTCAAAATTGCAGGGTCTTTATTAATTATATTCTAAAATCTTTTGTTTCTAAATTCTTCCGCTGCACACTTTGATTATAATAAAAAATAATAATATTGAATTCCAATTTAACTTTTTATAAGCTCGCAAAAATATCACCACATGCTTCTAATAGAAGTAAACAACCAATTTTTATTACTAAATAATAATAATAATAATAATAATAATAATAATAATAATTATTATAGGAATAATGGTTATCATATTAAATCCTATATATATAAATATATACACACACGCGATACCCGTCAGCAGATTGACAGAATCCTACACCAAAATGGCGAATTCGAAAAGAATTTTGCCAATTTCTACTCAATATCCACAGCTCCTTCGACCCTCCACCTAGGTTTGGTCGGTTTCAGATCCAACCTACACCTCTGGTCTGCCTGTTGATTACATGACGCCAACGAAACCTTAACGAGCTTCGTAACTATGATAGTGAAGATGGCGATGACAACGGGAGTCTCAACGGAAAAGAATATCTCCAGTGCCTGACAAGAAAGATGGCAATTCAAGCCTTGGCACGCTTCCCAAGAAAGGGCGTCTCTCTATACTGGCTAGTTTTTCTTCTACTGTTGTTTGTTTTCCCTATACTTTATTTAGCGGGTCCAATCGGGTCGAGTGTGAGAGTAAATTTTTCATTTCGCAAAATTCTGTTAATTATTTAACCGATACAATTAAGTGTGAATTGCATTGGAGGTAGTAAATTACCACTAATCCTATAATAAAATAAGTATTCAGTATTTAGAAATTATATTTTTCTCGAGACCTAATTTTTTACATACCTTTCTTTAAAATTAGTATTTGAGATGCAAGTATAAAATACTCATGAGTGGGAGTGGAAAGAGTTTATGACACTAAGGTGACGTTTGGTACGTGAGATTCCAGATGAGATTAAAATGGCTGTGGGAGTTGTCATTCCATTCCTACCTTTGGTACGCGGGATTTAATCGCATTCCCATTACCAATGAATCCTTAATACCACAAAGCTTGAGATTAACCAATACCAAGTTAAACATGGTATTGGTTAATCCCAATTGTATGAGATTAAGTTTTAATTAATAATTGGGCAAAAAATGAAACTAAATACAAAATAAATATTTGAATTCAAATAAAATTTAATTAAATTAACTATTATACCGTTTGAAAATTAAATTAAATTATAATTTTACCCTTTAATGTTCTTCCAATACCACATGTAATCCCTTTCGTCATCAAACATATAAATGACAATGACCATTTCATTTTATTGTCATACTAATTCTAATCCTATTGTCATTCCATTCCATTCCACCGTACCAAATGTAGCAGAAAGGTCTTCTTCCATGTACGGATATTAAAAGTATGGAGCAAACTGATGCAAATTTATTCCCCAGAGTTTTAATTAAATTACTACTTGTGACTGTTCGCATTTTAATTAAACTTAAATTTTTGTCCATCTTACATACAAAAGTCCTCTTGATTGAGATAAATAAATTGCCTTAAAAATTGTAATTACAATTTAACCTGAGGTCCATTTTGGACACATTTAAAAGAATAATTAATTTAAAAATAAAAAATAAAAAAATTGTGATTTCTCCACTGTTCAAACCACTGCATGCACTTGTTGTTGCTCTTCATGTTTTGTCTCTCCCTTCTTATTGTCGCTCTTATATTCTCCGTACAAGTAAGAGGCAAAACCCCATAGGCACAAGGCCAAAGCCACCCCCTTATCAGCATTGAAACTCTCTGGTAAGACGATGACGGCGAAAATTTGTTGTACTGGAACTAAAAGGGCTGAGACTATGCCACCAAAAAGTGAAGAGGAGCAAAATATCAACCCAATGTTCCCTATTACCATTAGTTGGAGTGCTATTGCTGCTAAAATCAATACCATGTAGTACTTTGTTGCCCCAAGTTCAAATTCGGATGCCTCTTTTGGAATAGCCTGCATATGGTAATCTAGTATAAATTTAAAGGATACAAAAATGTAATTTAATAAATTGATGTTAAAACGATTAAATTGTGAGACACAAAGATCTGACTTTCGTATTTTTTGAAGTACCTGAAAATCTCCGTTAATAATCATGGGAACGGTGCAAAATAGAGTGGCAAATATTGACACCACAAGTTGTACTTGCATGAGAAGATCAAAGGTCACCAGAATCTTAGATTTTTGGTTGCTATACTCTACTCCGGACATGAATAAACCATGCAACGCTACAGCCGAAATTGTCATTATGAACCCTAACATGTATTTTTGATTAGATTCTCCATTTGGCTTATCCCCGTTCATGTGAACCCCCAAGACGATTGATCCCATGGCCATAAGAACCACTGCATTTATTGAGTAATGCGTGAACCTGTGCAACAATGGCCCAAAAAAATTATTTTAAGGAAAATCCAAATTTCCTGACAAAAATATTAACTTCATGCTACAATTATATTTTTCCAAAACTTTATGAAAACTGATCAATTATTAGGTGAAGTTTGTACTAATAATTGTTCAAAATTTATATTGTAAAACATTTATTAAACAGAAAAAGAAAATGAATTCAATAGAGTTCTTGTTTTTTTCATTTGGTAGGCATTCAGTAGGGTGCATGTATTCACTGAGATCAACTAGTTTTATCATTGAACTAACCTGTGTCTAATCACGAGAAAAGCGAAAATTGCGATGAATGCAAGCTGAGTGGTGCTGAGAAGAGCAAAAACTGAGACAGGGAGATAAGAGATGCCAACGGTGTACAGATAGCTTTCCAAGCCAAGCATGAGTCCCAAGAAGGCATTGGCAATCACGAGTCGTTTGGAAGCCAGAAGCCTAGCAATATTTGCCTTCGCTCGACCTCCAGTGTAAGAAAAGGCGATAGGAATGATCATGAGAGGAAAGCCAGCTGTCAATAGCCAAGCACCCAACCACCTACTCTTGCCGCCGTACAAGAAGTAGATCCTGGTGAGTAAAGCGCCTCCAACTTGGCCGATTGCCACCAAAATGAAATTGAAAAAGATAAGGAGTAGTTTACTAGTTTTGTGGGTTTGATTTGGTTGGATGACATTGTTTGCTTCTTCATGGTTTGAAAAAACATTGTTTTGTGACATTGCAAGATATGAATGATTTGGGCAACTGTTAGGGCAAAGGAAGAAAAATGCAAAGAAGAGTAGAGACTTGTGCTTAAGCTACCATGCAAGAGATATGGCTGTATATATAGGTGATGCCCCTTGGCCTTGGTGGTTTACTACAATTATTATTATTGTCGAGGCATGGACCACATAGCCGTTACTTATGACCAATCAATTCTTACTTCTAACCACGTGGGCTTTAGCCAACTTGACTATAAATGTTGACTGATGAGAATCTTTGCTTCAAGGTTAATTGCACGTTTACCCCTACAAGTTTGAGTGTTGTTACATAGATCCTTATCTTTTTATTTTTGACTAATTATTCCCTTGACCTTTAATTTTAGTCCTAAATTTGCTACCTCTCTTGCAAAAGTTTATCATGTAAATTTAAAGGGTATAAAGTGTCGTCTACAAGAGATTGATACGCAATTCTAAGACTATAAAGAAAATACTTAGAAACAACGCATATTTATAAAAAGATTAGGACACGAAATGAAGTTACACTGAAACTTTCGGGATGAAAAGTGTAACTTATGTATAAATTGCTGTTAGCCTCTTTTGGAGACCCTGACTACTGGCGGTAGTAGTAGACCGCAAGGCGGAGACTGACAGAGAATGAGTTAGAGAGGGAATTTTCTGAGAAAGAGTGACTATATATTTTCTAATTAGTACGGAATTATTTATGGCTTTTTTGACTATATATTTGGACTTTGATTCTTATATACCATATATATAGATACATAGTTATGGCTACACAGTTATAGCTATTTTAGGAAATTTTATTGATCAGTCCAATGAATTAAAGTTTATCATAATGTCCTCTACCCATTACAATAATTATTTTTGGATTAGATTTAAAATTATTATAATATACAAAAATTATTTTAGTTTTTCTATATAAAAAATTATTGTAACTTTTATAGTGTAGACTTTTGGACTTTTGATACAAATTTTGGATTTGTAAGAAAAATATTATTATATGCGAATCGTATCGGTTAAAATTTTGATTTGGTGAACTTTTGATAATTATTTTATTTTATTTTAATATGGCTATGGATATATAGTAAATTACTATAAATAAAATTAAAAAAGAATGATAATAATTAAGATTCCAAAAAAACATTAGTTGAACATGAAGTAACTTCTATTGAATAATACTTACATAAATAATTCAATTAATCCGTGTAAAGATTTAAAAATTGCAAGAATTTTATATTCTCCCATTTATATGAAAGAGAATTTTTAGAATATTATATTTTATTTAAAAACTAACTTTTTATATATATTTTTTTTTTGTAAAAATAAGAGTACGAGACACGTGGATGCACGCATGAATATATTAATAAAATAATTGAAATATATTAAAAGAGATGTGGAATTAATGAATGAGGCTATATTTTGAATTGTTGATTCTTCAGGGTTGTTTTTAAGTTACAAATTCAAATATCATACAACAATATTTTATTATTTTCAATGCATATTTTATTTTTTTATTATATTATTATATTTTATACATATTTTTAAATCTTTGTAACTGCTCATACCAAAAAAAAAAAAAAAAAAAAAAAAAAAAAAAAAAAAAAAAAAAAATGCCCATACCATCGAAAACCACTAAATTTCAAAAATCAATTATTTCATAAAAATAATAAGTGCATACATAAACAAAAACATACACAAATGTTAGAAAATAAAAATTATTGAAAATTAACTATTAAATTGAAAAATAAAAAAATAATCTATGGTGGGAGCAATAGGGGAACAAGGCGTGTATACTAAATACAAATAGTAGGTATTTTAAGAGAGGATGAATTTTAGGCTCAAAAGTCCACTACTTTTTATGTTTATGTCTCCTCCTTTTTTTTTTTTTTTTTTTTTTGGTTTTGTTTTTACATGAAAACTCCAATTCAAAAAATATATTATTTTTATGACAAAAACACCCTTCAATTAATGTTTTAATAATAAAAATTAATCACTACAGAAAATATTCAATATTTCATCATAACGACAATATTACCCGGTAAGGATTAAAACGTTACAATTCACTCACAAATTCAATTAAACAATATTTCACAAATTCAATCAAACAATATTTCTTATTAATGCCACCACCACATTAAGTCTTTGCTATCACCTCCGGCATCACTACAATAAACATTTGTTAACCACCGTCACCACCACAAAAAATATTTATTATCGCCGTCATCATCATCACAACAAATAACCTTCCATCACCTTCAATATCACATCAAATATTCATTGTCACCACCCTTATAGTCAATATTCAATATCTCCATCTAGGGATGACAAAAAAAAACCGAATCGACGAGTAACTGAGAAAAACCAAACCGGCGAGTAACTGAGAGAAACTGAACCAAATGGTCCGAGTTGAAAACGACTAAATAGTTTTGCTTTTAAATTTAGTAACCGAAAACCGAACTGCGCAACCGAACCACGTGACCAAAACCGTGAACCAAATCGTGTAACGAATATATATATATATATAAGCGAGCAACAGTTAGGATTTTTTTCATTTGCTCCGTTCGTTCTCAAATTTTTTTTCACTCTTCGGCTCTTCTATTTATCTTGCTTAGTTGGTCTTCTTCTTCTATTTTAACCCTTTTGAATAATATTTTTATGCAGTTGGTTTTTAATTATTCTAACGATTCTATGATTTGGAGAATGTTTATAATTAATAGTTTTGTGATTTGATTTTTATTTTTGAAATTTATGTTTTATATTTTAGTTATGTTTTTGTTCGTATATAAAAAATAATAGTCCACGGTTTTGGTTTTGGTTTTTTATAAAATTTAAAGATTTTAAATGGTTTTGCGGTTTTAGTTTTGGTTTTTGTTAAAATTAAATGGTCTAATTCTAAAATCATTTAAAAAAACGGCGGTTGTGGTTTTATATATGTTAAACGATTTTGGTTTTGCTTTTGTACGAAACCGAGCCGAACCCACACCATTGACAACCCTATCACCACCGTCACCATCACATCAAATATTGCTATCATTATCACAATCACATCAAATATTCACTGTCACCACTCCTACAATAAATAATCAAAAATCACCACTGTCACCGTCACAACAAATATTGTTATCACCACCACTACAACAACAAATGTTAACTATCATCACAGTAAGTATTTGCTATTGTTGCCGTCACCATCACAATAAATAACCTACCATCACCGTCACCATCACATCAAATATTCACTGTCACCACCCCTACAATCAATATTCAATATCACTACCTTCACCATCACAACAAATATTGCTATCTCTACTGCCACAGCAACAACAAATATTAACTTTCAATGTTTGCGAAAAGAATCTGAAAATTTAGATAGCGCCGAAAAGGGAAAAAATGAAAAGAAAAAAAAAATAGGTCACATCTAGAAAAAAGATATTGTTGAAAAATTCCCCGCCGGCCAAATTTGGCCGACGATTCCCAGATCTAGGTGGAGACGACCCACAACTAGCCGTCGCTAGCCAGATGATGCTTAGATCTGGCTGATACAACTAGATCTATTCAAGCAGTGACCAAATCTGGCTTTGATGACCATATCTGGGTCGTTGCCACTCAAATCTAGCTAGCAACCACAATAATATGGAAAGATATCTAGAGAGACAGAGAGAGAAAGTGATAGAGAGATGAAAAAATCCGATGGGGATGTTGGTGGAGGGGATGGCGGTGCTGTTGGTTGAAGTAGTGGTGTTCCTCCAAAAACCTTCTTCTTCATGTTGCAAAACTTTTAGAAAGAGAATAATGAGAGACCCCACATTCTTTTCAGTTTGTTTTTAATGTAATACCGTCTAAAATTGCCAAAAATTGAAAATTCACGATGCGTGTTGATATAACACTGTCTAGTGTGTTGAATGTAACATTATCTAATATTCTAAACAATTGCACCCCCCATTTGTTTTAGTCTATGTTGAAAGAAACACAATAATATTGCCAATAATCTCAGATTTGGAATGTATGTTGAATGTAACACTGTCTAATATTCTCAAAAATTAATATTTAGAATTCAACAATTGAGAAGCATTGTTTTTCAGTGTGTGTTGAATGTAACAATTTGAATGTAACACTGTCTATTCTTGTGTTGAACGTAATCTAATTGAACCAATTTGTTCCGGAATAACATCAAACATTCATGTCTAGAAAAATGTAACATTGTCAAACATTCATGTCCGAAAAACATCACAAAACATCAATTGATTAGGCCTAAACTTCTAATCAATCCAAACATATTATTTGAACTAAACACACGCTGTGCGTGTTGAATATAACACTCAATCTGAATATGAGGGAAAAAAAAAGAAAAACTAAAACATAGCTTCACGATTGAATTCTATGGCTTCGGCAGCAAAATTATTGAAGACAAAAAAAATAAATTCATGTGTGTTGAATTCACTTCCTGATATTGCCAAATTCAAAATTCAAATTGCGTGTTGAATGTGATACTGTCTACGAGTTCAATGTAACACTTCTAAATTGCTAAAATTATGAGTACAAAAGCATTTACCTGAAGGCAACATGTCGTAACCTTCACCGAACCAACCATACATTTCGGCTGCAATTTTAGTGAAACACCATCAACAATAAAACAAATTTAGCAAAGCACCAGCCCTAAGTATGTTTGCCCAAGGGTGTCAAATTAATAAGACAAATTTTATCAATTAACCCCATATATAGTGCACTGAAAATCCTCCAGACGAGCTATCAATCCAAATACAATGTCTGAACTAAACACACGCGGTGCGTGTTGACGTAACACTTCATCCGAACATGAGGGAAAAAGAGAAAAACTAAAACATATCTTCAAGAATGAATTCTATGGCTTCGGCAACAAAATTATTGAAGACAAAACAAAAAATCATATGTGTTGGATGTAACACTTCCTAATATTGCCAAATTCAAAATTCAAAGTGTGTGTTGAATGTAATACTGTCTACAAGTTGAATGTAACACTTCTAAATTGCTAAAATTATGAGTACAAAAGCATTTACCTCAAGGAAACATGTCGAAACCTTCGCCGAACCAACCGTGCATTAATTAAGCTGCAATTGTAGTGAAACACCATCAACAATAAAACAAATTTAGCAAAGCTCCAGCCCAAAGTATATTTACCCAAGGGTGTGAAATTAAGAAGACAATTTTTTATCAATTAATCCCATATATAGTGCACTAAAAATCCTCCAGACGACCTATCAATTTGATTGTTGCCCATGTTACACATGAATCTTGCTTTTGAAACTCCCAACATGAGCATTTTCCATTGCACTGCGTGTTGAATGTAACACTCAATCCGAACATGAGAGAAAAAGAGAAAACTGAAAACATATCTTCACGAATGAATTATATGGCTTCGGCAACAAAATTATTGAAGGCAAAACAAAAATTCATGCGTGTTGAATGTAACACTTCCTGAATGCATGTTGAATGTAGCACTATCTAATCGTGTTGATTATAACATTGTCTAGTCAAACTAAAACACCGCATCAAAACACGAAAATGATCAATACATAAATTGAAGGGGGGATCGATAAAAATTATTACCAGAACTTCAAATCCGCAACAAATACAAAAATCAACGATCAATCCTCAATTCACCGTCGAACCAATTTAATGTAGCAAGCTCAAAAATGAAATCTTGTAACCCACTAGAGAAATCCGCAAAAACACCAAGGGGATCAAAGAGGAAAGGCTAGAACCCTAAATTTTAAGATTTGGAATCTTAAAATGTTCAAATCTAAAACATAAAATTCGAAAAATAACAAAACGAAATCACACGATTTAAAAAAAATATGTACAATATTCGGTGATTTGAGGACTGTAATTGAGGTCAGCGCAAGCACGATCGGGGGTGATTAGTGGTATGGCGGTGCCGATGAATGGAGATGCGGCGCTGTTGGTTGTGGTGGCGATGACATCAAGATTGATGATGAAGGCAAGCTTGACAATGACGGTGATGAGCAAAGACGACGAATACAAGTTAGGCGGATGGTTGCACGTCGAAAGATGTGACGGCGGAGAGGTTAAGCGAAGATTAGGGTAATAGAATAGAGAATGGTCATTGGGAGGAGAGAGAGAGAGAGTGCAGGTCAAATGAATAAGGGGTAAAACAGTAATCTGATGATGGAGATTTTTTAAAAATGGGACTGTTCAAAAAATGATTAGGATGAAATTTTTTTGTTCAGTTTTAACTAATTGGTATTTAGTGGTACATGGAAAGTTAAAACAAGATGGGGTAGTCATTTTCTCTTAAGTTTATTATATATATTTATTGTTGGTGCATAAATCTGGTACACATCTCGAGTATGGTCTAGTCAGATGACGGGTGGGTCCTCCTGCCGATGTGGAGTTGTCGGTTGAAAAGTCCTCGCGTGAGCTGTACTGGGTCCTGGGAGGACTGACTTGCTGTGTCTAGAGTCCTGCTCCTCAAGAAGTGTACCTGTAGAAGGCTCAGATCGGGGTTTGTCCCGGTGAAGCCCATCCGGCGTGGTAATCAATGCTTAGAGAGAAAAGATACAGAGTATAGCAAGCAAACAAATGAACTCGTGCGTAATCACTTCAAGAAAAATGGATTTTGGCAACAAAAATTTTTTATAGCTCAAGCCCTAATTTCGTAGCGAAAACGTTTTAGTGATGAAAAAATTATTGTTCCAATTTCGTAACCTATGTGCCGTAACAGAAGGTTTTTGGCGACGAATTGTTAGTTCGTCGCGCAAGACTACTATTTCGCGACAAATCATTTCGTAGCTAAATTTGTAGCTAATAAATTCATTTCGTAGCCAAAGTGTAATTAAAAATCACCGGGATAATTTAATTTTCGTCGCCAAAAAAAAACTAAAATGGCAGGAATTCTTTTGGCGACGAAATTATTTTTGTAGCCAAAAAATAATTTTTTTCGAAAAATACATTGGCTACAAAAATAAAATTTGTAGCAAATTACTCTACTTAAAGCTATGAATGTCAATTTATAGTCATCAACCAATCAACAAAAAGTAATTAAAACTATACAATTGCATTAAAAGTCAAATAGCCAAAATATTCCAATATTCTTAAACATTAATATGACCAAAAAAACAAAATGTCTTACGAAACATCATTACAAAATAACTAAGAAACAAGCTATAGATGATAAGCGATATTGATTGTCCATTTGCCCTCTGATATGTAATCCGATGTAGATCAATCCTACCCTGAGCCTGCAATTATTGAATTTTCATCTATATCACATACAATAATTGACCATCAAAATATAAATTGAATTAGAATAATAGACATACTATTTTTCGAAATGTTGTGCCGAATGACCTTGAGCCCGAAACATTAATCTGTGAACACAAACAGAGAAACAAAAATCAAAACACAGAAACAGAAACAAAGAAACAGAAACAGCAAACAAAATAGAAACGCAAATGGAAACAAAAACAGAAACATCAAAAAAAAAAAAAAAAAAAAAAAAAAGAAACAGCAAAACAGAAACAGCAACAGAAATAGAGAACAACAACAAAAATAGATAACAGGGATAATTCATGTTCCTAGTCAGCCAAAGATTTCAGGAAAAGATATAAAAACTTGAAAACAAACAATAGTACACAAATACATCACCTTTTTTTTTTTTTTTTTTAATTTTATTTGAACAACAACCATATAGTAATTCTAAGAAATAAAATGTTATAAATCCACATCAAAACTATAAATTTGAAGAAGATACAGGATAGAGTAACCTGATCAAGTATAAGAGATTATTCCCTTCACGCATCTTTAGCAGCCTCAATCTTTTTGCTTAACCTTAGCTATCTTGGACACAAATTTCTTCAGCACCAGTTGACGAAGTTTTTGAAGGAGGTGCCTCGGAACATGCCCTCAGCACAGCTTCATTCTTCCAAACACGACGAAGACGCTTCTTGGCGTTAGAACCAGCTTCAGTTAGCAAAAGGAAACAACTTCCCAAAATTCCAACAGAAATTAACAATTAAATGAACAAATTTTAACAGGAATTAAATCACAACGAAGATCAAAATAGAAACAAAATCACAGGATGAGAACAAGACACAACGTCCTAGATCGCTTCAACTCAAATCATTTCGACTCAAATTGTTTCGATTCAAATCGTTGAAGATCTGTAGATAAAAAATGCAACTAACGATAAGGGAAAAATCATAAATCTAAATAGAGAGGAAGGCAGCGAACAAACCCAAACATAGGCCAAGATTGAAACAAAATAGATCTGAGCATAAAATCAAACCTTTCATCTGCAACTTCGATCTCAAAATCCATCGGCATAACGATGGCGAACGGCGCACAACGTAACAACGGCGAATGGCTCAGAAGCGATGCCCTCTTCGATTTGAAAGATTTGGTTGTGAAAACTTAGATCGAAGTTGATAGCGAAAAAACTATGATCCGTGCTCAAAATCCTCAAAGCAATCGCATCATTTTCGGCGACCGACGGGGAGATTTTGGACGACGGCTTGGAACTCTCTCTCTCTAAGCAAATGTGTTTGGGCTTAGGTTGTGTCAAATGACTTAGGTTTTGTTCGCTACTAAGGCGGGGAACAAAATTTTGAAGAGCGAAATTTTTTTTTGTTGACAAACATTAGGCTTTGTGCTATTCTGAAAACATTTGGATTAAAAAAAAATATTATTATTTTTTTAATTTATTTCATTATTTCCTTTAAAATTTGTTTTTTTTTTTCATTATTTTCTTTATAATTGTAGTGGAATTATAATAAAATAAAATATTATGTATTTAATTCAATTTTTATTTTAGGACACTAATTTTAGTTCTTATATATTATATTTAAATGATATTTTTTTATTACTAATTTAATTTTAATGGCGCCAACTCAAACCATACACATTTGTGACAAATTCAAAAACTTATTGTGCAATCTATGTATTTGGTTCCAGGTCGTCGATTAGAGGGTTGGCTAGGCAATGGAGGGATGAGATCGAGAGAGAGGGATGAGAGAACTAAAGGGTTTGGAGGTGGGTATGAGGAGAGCATCGGCAAAATCTAGACAAAAAGAGAAAAACAAAAATTCAACCAATGTAATAGCTGGAAAGTAGGTGCCAAAATCAAGGTGGGGGAGGGAAAACAATTGGCGATGAAACTCTTTCATAGCCCAATATCAGATATAGGCAACCACTTTCGTCGCAGTTATAGTAGGGGTAATTAATCGCGACGAAAATGGTTCGTCGCCAAAAATAAAAACATATCTTGTGCTAAATTGGCGACGAAATATTTCCATCGCCAATACGCTAGTGGGAAATTTTTTTTTTTTTTTTTTTGTTTGGCACCAAGAATTGATCGGACCAATAGCGACGAATTCAAAAATTTCGTCACTTATTAACAATCTATGTCTACAAAATTGTACTTCGTCGCCAAAGGAGGTCACATTTGGTTACGATTGTTCATTTTGTAGCCAATAGACACATTTGGCGACGATTATTGTGTCGTCGCCAAAAAAAATCGTAGTTGAATCCTGTTTTTCTTGTAGTGAATGTAAGTCATTAAAGCGTACCTCGGGCTTACATAATCCCCGATATATATAGGCGTTGGAGATGATTAGTCGGGTCTAAACACGATTAATTAGTCGAAACCCGATGTTTAGCTGATAATCCAGGGCGTTTAGGAGATAATCGTTGGACTTGGGCTTTTGGAGCCATTTGGTGAAGCCCGCAAGATTTTGCTAGACCTTGCAGCGGTGAGCTGGTGAAGGAGTGTGGAGATCCGTAGGAGTTCGGAAGAAGAAACAAGGTGAAAATGAGAGTCGGTCGAGGTGAGCGGTTGAGTCCCTGAAATTGATCGCCGAGGGCACGGGGCGTAGAGCTCAGAGCGGCACGTCTCTGCAGGGCTCCTAGCTCATCTCTAGGTGCAAATGAGATTCCAGAGAGGATCTGTAGTCAATGTATGCTCCAGCGTGGAGTTGTGAATTTCGGAATACGTCACTGTCATCGCGAGGATTAACACGTAGTTGGATCACAAGTACTGATTCAAAGGTACCCGAATAGACCCACATCAGTTGCCCTCTAGCCCTGTGCGGTAAGGGAAGTAAGGCGGTCAGGGATATCAATTCTTGGCTGAAACGGGCATCCTGGAGACTTCGAAGCACGGGAAACACCTCTGGTCGACATTTTTTCAAGAGTTAGTTTTTTCTTGAGGAGCTTATTCGTAATAGGCCTCCACATGGTCAGGGTCCAGGGTCAGGTAGCACGACAGGGCAATCCCGAATTTCTTCAATTTCAGGATGGCAATTTTTCAAGAGTTGAAATTTTTTTAGAGGAGCTAATTTGAAATATGCTCCCATACCGCCAGGGTCCGAGATCAGGTAGCACGGCAGGGCGACCCCGAATTTTTCGATTCCACGACGACGATTTTTCAAAAGTTGAACTTTTTTAGAGGAGCTAATTTGAAATATGCTCCCATACCGCTGGGGTCTGGGATCAGGTAGCACGGCAGGGCGGCCTTGAATTTTTTTCGAATTTTAGGGCAACACACGTTCACCGTGAACAAGCCTTGAGCATGGACCAACCTTTACCGTGGAAAAAAATTGAGGTGAGTCCCAATGGAGACATGCCGCGGATGGGTAGGAGGGCGAGCAAAGAAAAAAAAAAAAAAAAAAGGAGGAGGGGGGGCTGCCCTCTCTCCCCCTTCACGCTGGTCTTGCGGCCAGCACACGCTAGCCGCAAGGCTAGCTTTAAACGCTGGTCCCACTTAGGACCAGGGTCGCTGGCCCCATGGTAAGCGCCATACGCTGGCCTTTGGGGCCTAGCGTGGCACGTTAGCCTCAAGGGCCAGCGTAACGCTGGTCCCAAAAATGGGACCAGCGCTGGCCTCTTTGCGGGCCAACAAGGGGGAGGGGGGAGCTGCACCCCCTCCCCCTCTCTCTTTTCTTTAAGGGGCCGACCTTGCCTCCTCCCTTAAACTTTTTGTTTTTTGTTATTTTTTATTTTATTATTTTTTTAACCCCCTTAACATTTTTATTTTTTTCCTTTTTTTTTTTGTACTTTTGAATTTTTTGAGGGGAGAATTTGAGATAGACACCCATCTGCGCCCAGTCAGCATGAGGTAACACAGCAGGACAGGGGGAAGCCGGATTAAAGAGACGCTTGCTCGAGGAGATGTGGTGCAATTTCTGGATGACACTCATGGATGACGTTCTTGGAAAATGTTGTCATTGGACCCCGCCGGTTAGGAGTAGCACGGCAGGGCGGTGCCCGTCGCTATCCGGACCCTGCTGGCTAGGAGTAGCATGATAGAGTGGTGCCCATCAAACCTGATAGTTCCGGTTACGGGGCATTGAGGCTGAACCTCTAGATGATGCCACACAGAAGGACGTTGAGGTGGACAGTGATAACGAAGGCCCTCTGAGGTAGGCGAGATTAAGTATACTTTCTCTTGCGCGGATGCTCCTCACAACGAGGGCGGAGAGGACTGAGCTCGGACCATCGTTTTTTCACGACTGAGGATTTTGTAGACTCTTTTCCGCTTACTCTTTTTTTCAGAGTTGTAAAATTTTGAAAATTTCTCGCGTCTCTGGCCAGGACCATAGACCACTAACCCCCCAGTGCGAGACACGAGCTGATTGCATGGAAATCGTATCGTGGACTTAGAAGTAGGGTGGCTGATCCTCTTGGTCCACAGGGGCGAAACACGGTAGTTGGACCCCTGACTGGTCATCGGGGAGTTTTCCGTAGTCAGGCTCATTCAAGAACCCTTTCAGGTTATCTCCATTTAGTCCATGCAGGAGCACCTTCCCTTTTAGAACGGCGGACTCATAGTTGACTAGTAGGGAAAGGTACTTGGCTGTAGGCCCTCAAACCTAATCAATGCCCCGCCCTTGGTAGATGACCTAAGTTTGTCCCCGGGTATGAACTATTGACTTTCGAAGAGGGTCTGGTTATCACCCTCGAAGCTGAGCGCCAGGATGAGACTTGTGGAGAGTTACTCGTGACGCCGAGAGTCGGGACGTTGGGTGGCGAATTATCTGTGACTCAGGGGATCAAAATGCAACTGTAGAGAATTACTCGCGACACTGAGATCCGGGAGGCGACTTAGGGGGTCGGAATGTAATCGTGGAGAACCACTCGTGACATCGAGAGCCAAGATACAACTCAGGGGATCGGAATGCAACCGTGGAGAATCACTCGCGACTGAGGAGAGCCAGGACGTGACTCAGGAGGTCGGAATGCCGTTGGCCAGAGAAAACACAAGGCATATTGCATAAAACACATTCTTTATTTTAATAAGCAAAATTACAACACTTTGTACAAATTGGAAATTGTTCACAAAAGTGGACCATCCTTACAGAAGTTGTATTTAAGCTAGTCAGCATTCTGCAAGAGCCTGAGCGGCACATTATTTTTTGTTTCAAAATCGTATATGCCCGGACATATGACCCTAATGACTCTGTATGTCTCTAGAGTTGAATCCGCCATGAATGTGGTTGATTTCACCATCCACGCGTTGGTGATTTTCTCCGGCCTCAGCCCCCCGGGGTGGTGGACAGTTGCGGCTCCCCTTTCTTCTCTGCGCCCGGGGCTCTCCATATGGTTTATCCTCGTCAGGCTGCTCCTAATTTTCTCTCCAGACATAGTTCCGAAGATAACATCTTTGGACAAGAGTTTCAATCTCCTACCAGAGCTGGAAACAATTCTTTGTGGAGTGACCTCGGTCTTAGTGGAACTCACAATATTGGGTCAACGATCTCCCAATCGGCCTTCCCCTCAGGGGAGGTGAAGGAGGGAAGAAGTCTTGCCCTGAGTTTTCTGCGAAGACGGTGGCAACTGAGGCCGTGAGAGGGGTGAACTCTGGTTGGTGACGCCTTGGAAGAAGAAATGGCCTCCTATCTCTGGGTAGGGGTCTAAACCTCCCTTCAGCTCGTAATCTTCTTGAGTCTTGGACTTGATTCGAACCTCCATTCCTTGGTTCCCTCTACTTGTTTGCTCCTGCCTGTCCTCTCCTAGTTGCAACACAAAGGTCGACACCATGGAATCTAGTACGACGGTCTAGAGCTTGATCGAGTGTGAGAGTAGGGTTAGAGCAAAGATCGTAAGATAAATTCTGATGCTGGAGCCCATCAACAAAGGCATTTAGCGCAACAGCATCAGGAAGGTCATCGCACAAATTTGCTTCTCGGTTGAAACTGCTCAATGTAATCACCTAAAGATTCAGTGGGCTCTTGCCGAAGAGTGAGGATATGAGCCATAGTCCTTGGCCTCTGCCGGGAACCACTGAAATGAGCCAGGAACAACTGCTCGAGTTCCCTGAAGGTGAGAATGGACGCTGGTCTCAAACTCTGGAACCACGATCTTGCAACACCTATAAGGGTGATGGGAAAGGCTTTGCACCGCAAAACTACAAAGGCCACCTGCATGTCTATATGAGACTTGAACATAGACATGTGGTTAATGGGATCTGAAGTCCCATCATACAAAATCATCTAGGGTTGGGTGAAGTGCCTCGACGCTACTTTTTCCAAAACCTCATCCATAAAAGGAGAATTCACCTCCTAAATAACACCCGGTCCTACCCGGCCTCCTTGCACGTCCTGTAGACGGGCTTCCATGTCGGCCAGGCAGCACTCCACAGCCTTCCTCTACTCGAGGCTCTCATTCGACTGTCCACAGCTCGGGTCGCAGGGTGATGGGAGAGAGGTAAGTGGGAGTCAACTTCACGCCGCTAGCCCTTGTGATTAGACCTAGCAGGTCGATGAAGAGCTCGATCATTAGAGGATATCAACATATCCCTTGGCACAAATTCGCGTGGTGGTGGAGGTGGAGATCTCTACATTGTAGGATGAGACCTCTCTTGGCCTACAACCTCAGGATTGCAAGGCGGAGGACAAGCCCTCGAGCTCCTTCCCATTTAGAGTGTCCACGAAAACATCGCGGTATTGAGTTAGCCCCTCGGGCGTTGCGGGCTGGTGGGTTGGTCCACCCTGAACAGGGGGCGGTGTCAAGTGCGCGAAGATGAGTTGTACATTCGACTTGAACTCTTGCATTTGGCGTTTAAGGATATCAACCCGAGATGCCTCCACTACTCCTGAGGTCTGGCCCGTAGCCCCAAGTGGCAGAGTGGATGGCCCTGCCTACCATGGGGGGGCACAGTTATCCTCGTTGGTGGAAGTTGGTGGGTATGCGCTTGGATTTTTCGACATGTCTTCTCGTTCTTTTGTTTTATGTCTATCTAACTAGACCTTGTGATCACTAAAACTCAGCTGAGTAGAGAGCAGTGATCAGGAGAAGGCTTTTTGCTCGGTTCCCACAGACAGGCGTCAAACTGTTAGTACATAAAACTGGTACACACCTCAAGTATGGTCCAGTCGGATGACGGGTGGGTCCTCCTGCTGAGGTGGAGTCGTTGGTTGAAAAGTCCTCGCGTGAGCTGTGCTGGGTCCTGGGAGGACTGACCTGTTGTGTCCAGAGTCCTGCTCCTCAGGAAGTGTACATACAGAAGGCTCAGACTAGGGGTTGTCCCAGGTGAAGCCCCTATGGCGTGGTAATCAGTGATCAAAGAGAAAAGGTACAGAGTATAGCTAGCAAACAAATGAACTCATGCGTAATGTAAGTCGTTAAAGCGTACCTCGAGCTTACAAAGTGCCCGATATATATCGGCGTTGAAGATGATTAGTCAGGCCTAAACATGATTAATTAGTCAAAACCCGTTGTTTAGCTGATAATCCAGGGCGTTTAGAAGATAATCGTTGGGCTTGGGCTTTTTGGCCCATTTGGCGAAGCCCGCGGGCTTTTTTCATGCTTGAAGCGGTGAGCTGGTGAAGAAGCGCGGAGATCCGTGGAGTCTTGAAGAAGAAATAAGGTGAAAAGGGGAGGCTGAGTCCTTGAAACTGATCGCCGAGGGCACGACGCAGAGCTCAGAGCGACACGTCCCTACAAGGCTCCTAGCTCATCTCTAGGTGCAAATGAGATTCCAGAGATGATCTGTAGTCGGTGTATGCTCCAGCGTAGAGTTGTGAATTCCGGAATACGTTCCTGTTATTGCAAGGATTGACACGTGGGTGGATCACAAGTACTGACTCAGAAGTGTCCAAAAATACCCGCATCATATATATATATATATATATATTTTACATTAACACCCCTATTATTTCAACCTTATCTAATCCTAACTAATCCTAGTAAAGAAAAATTCTCCCTCCTCTCCTCCTCCTCCTCTCTCTCGCCCCCTCCATCGCCGGCCACCGAAATTTCTCTCCCCTTCTCCCGCCCCTGAAATTGGCTTCGTGTAATTATTATATCCATAAACATATTCAAGGGAAATTATAGTTTCAGAGTCAATAAAAAAGAGTCGGAATTTCTGGTCAAAAATCTATAAATAATTCACACTTTTTGACCACATTTTCCTTAATTACTAAAAGAAAACCCACCTGAAAAAAATGAGAGAACTATTATTCCGGTTCGGTCTCTCTGTCGACGGCTCTCAGTCTCTGGTCTACCACCTACAGTGGGGTCTCCAAAAGGGGCCACAAACAATTTCTACATAAATTACGCATTGAATCCCTAATGTTGTAATATAATTTCATTTTGAATCCTTTGATTAATTAGACTCCGATAGGTCACTATTTCTTATTTTTATCCCTAATTTTATTTCTTTTTTTATGATAACCTCAAATCAGAAAAAGTTTTATTTTGTACTACGAAAATGCCCCTAATAATTTTTTAAATATTAAACATTAACTACCCTAGTAAATATTTATTTATCACTATCATGACCACAACAAATATTTGGTCACCACCTCAACAAACACTCCTATGGTTAGGGCTGGCAAAATGGATATTTACACGATGACACGATACGAGATCGATACGAAATTATCAGGTCTGGATTTTACTTATCAGGTATCGGATCGTTATTATGTCAGACCCGATAGCACGATAAGAAATAGTGCAGGTTATTAGATTGACCTGATAGGCCCATAGGTTACATGATACACTACAAGAAAAAACTCTTTAGTGAGAAAAAGTTTTGTCGCTAAAAGCAGTGATTTCGTCACTAAAGTTTTTTAGCGTGGAAATAGGTTCGTCGCCACAGTCGTTGCAGAAATCTCGTCCACAAAAGTCTTTAGCGACGAATTTCGAATTCCTCGCTAAAAACTATGTATTTAGTGAGGAAATATTTTGTCGCTAATTTTCTCACTAAATAATCTACTTGGTCACTAAAAATCACTTTTTGCAACGAAATTAATTTGAATAATTTCGTCACTAATAGTTAGCGACCAACTAAATTTCTCGCTAAAAGTAATAATTTGCAACAAATTTTATTCGAATAATTTTCTTGCCAATTCTCATTTAGCGACCAACTAAATTCTTCACTAAAAGTAAGATTTTGCAACAAATTTTGTTTGAATGATTTCTCGCTAATAATTCATATTTAACGACTAATTCCTTTCTCGCAAAAAGTTAGAATTTACAACAAAATTTATTTGAATAATTTCCTCGCCAATAATTCATATTTAGCAACCAACTAAATTTCTCGCTAAAAATAACAATTTGTAACAAATTTTATTTGAATAATTTCCGCACTAATAAAAGCATGCATTGGTCACCATTATAATTTAGGACAAATATTTATAACAATACATGTTTATCACATCCAAAGTTAAAGAGAAACAAAAATCAGTAACAACATACATTCCAAACATATGTGTCTCAACTCATATAACATAAATAATATCAAACTAAAAGAAAGTGTACATACATGTAACTAAAACAACTTCATTCTTGCCAAAAAAAAAAAAAAAAAAACAAAGTAGTTGTATCAAATATCTTCCCTTGCATAAAAATAGTCTTCGTAATTTCATATCAACAAACAATTAATCTGCATCACAAACAAATCAGATAAATTAATAACTCACATGGGCAAAATGTAATTGTATTAATTGAGTCATAGTGAACGACTTAAGTTCTTAAAACATTGATATCTTGATATTTCTCTAAATTTGAATTGATCGTGAACAAATAATTTGTTTAAGAACAAATGTGGAAACATAAACAAAATTCACCAAGAAGGTTCGAGTGTTAATTTAAATCAAACATATTAACGAACATGGAAAAGCCTCATATAAATTAGTCTTTTTTAATGTTTTACTTTTTTCTTTTCTTTTTTTAAGTAAAAATCATCATTATTCATAAAGAAGTTATGATGCGAATGAAATCTAAAAAGTTAATTAAATCTAACAAACTATTACTTGAAGTTGTACGCCTTGTCAAATTTATTTTAAATTTGCTCAATGCGAAAAGATGCCATGGCAGTGTATACATTCAGTAGTTCTGTCTGGTGGTGGCTTTCTAAAATTTAATCTTGTCACCATGAGCCATCGGGGTCTTCTCCGGATACTCAGAAAAAAATGTTCAGTTCAGTGTTTAAGAACTAAATTGGTTCAGTGTTTTTTTTTTTTTCAGTTCAGTGTTTAAGAACTAAATTGGTTCAGTGTTTTTTTTTTAGCAAAAATAAAATAAAAAAATGAACGTAAAACAGAGCACAGATAGAAGTTTTAAGGGAATTGTACATTAACGGCATGTTTGGTTGAATGGAATCGAGGGCGGAATGGAATCGCATTCCTCCCTCAATTCTTATTCCGTTGTTTGGTTCTCTAATGGAATCACTTTTGTGATTCCATTGAAATGAAATTGGATAGAATGGGATTCCATTTAAGATGGGTAGAATGAGATTCCAACCCAATGGAATCAATATCTTAAATTACATGATAGCCCTTATAATTAAGGCCTTGAAAATTGAGAACAAAAACAGAAATTAGAGAACATAAATTGAAATTAGAGAACAGAAAGTTGGGAATAAAAATAGAAAATTGAGAACAAAAAATTGAGAACAGAACTAGAAAATTGAGAACAGAAATTGAAAATTGAAAATAGAAACAGAAAATTGAGAACATAAACCAAAAATTGAGAACAAAAACTGAAAATTAGAGAATAAGAAATTGAGAACATAAACTAAAAATTGAGAACAAAAATATAAAATTAGAGAACAGAAAATTGAGAACAAAAACAGAAAATTGAGAATATAAATTGAAAATTGAGAACAAAAATATAAAATTAGAGAACAAAAAATTGAGAACGAAAATTGAAAATTGAGAACAAAAACATAAAATTAGATAATAGAAACAGAAAATTGAGAACAAAAACATAAAATTAGATAATAGAAAATTGAGAACAGAAACCGAAAATTGAGAATAAAAACAGAAAATTGAGAACAAAAAAAATTGAGAACATAAACTGAAAATTGAGAACAAAAAATAGAAAATTAGAGAACGGAAAATTAAAAAAAGGAAACTGAAAATTGAGGAACAAAAACAGAAATTAAAGAATATAAACTGAAAATTGAGAACAAAAATAGAAATTAGAGAACAAAAACTTAAAATTGAGTTGAATAGTGAAATATAATAAAATGAGGAAAGAAATAGAATAGTGAAATATAATAAAATTTTATTATAACCAATCAAGAAGAGAATGAAATAATAATTTTATAAGGGCAAAATGAAAATTTTACTATATTTCACTATTCCATTCTTTCTTTCATTCCATGCCAACCAAAGAAGAGAATGGAATAATGATTCCATTCACAATTCCATTCCATTCATTCTCTTATTCTATTACTTCTTCTATTCTATTACACCTTCATTCTATTCCGTCTAACCAAACATGCCGTAAAGGGATAGTATTTCAGTGCATTGTTCTAGAAATAAATAAATTAAACAAATGAAACAAAGGAAGTGCACTGTTTAAGTGCCACTGAAGTTCATCGCTGCATTTACGAACTAAAGAGAAAAGTTTTTAAACACCTAAAACATTTTAACTTTTTTTTTTTTTTTGTGAGCATTAAGTGGTGTGTTAAACAAATGCTCAAAAAAAAAAAAAAAAAAAAAAATTCCTGTCTTTTTCCTTTTTTTTTTTTTTGACACATTAAACATTAATCAACTAATAAGAAAATGAAATACAAAAATTTTACCATGACGACTAATGATGGTCTCATTCCACCATATGATTGCTCTGCTATAATTTGTTTCAATGCTTCAATTTGAGCCTTCATGTTATCAAAATTTTCTTGTGTTGGCCCACGAAAAGATGTAGAACCGCTAATGGAGGTTGGTTTTGGACCGGGACCAAGGCCTCTCACATACCCCGATTTGTGGCCAAGTACAGCCTCACAAATCTCCTCCTCAATCGTAAGCTTTTCTCCTTCTTCTATTGCCTTTTCTTTCATCTCCATCATTTGTCTCTGTAAAATAAAATTAACTAGTAAAGATTTTTTTTTGAAATTCTAAAAGGCTAGAAGGATTTTAACATACTAAAAGTTATATATAATATTTACAGACTTGTCAGAAAGTTAAGCTAAAAATATGGGAATAGAGCAGGAACCATTTACTCTTTTTTTTTCTATTCTTCCGTTTCCGAGTGGGAACAGAAACCAAAAAATAGAAGCACTGATCGAAATAGCCATTAACAGAAACCATTAGATCAATACAAAATTAACAATGATCGAACATTGATTAGAAACACTGATGAAATTACACAATTAGATCAACAAAAACACTGATCGAACAGAAACCATTAGATCAATACAAAATTAACAGAAACAACCAGAATGACCAATTTTGTACAACAATTGAGATCAACCCTAAAGAATAAACGAAACGAGCGATCTTAATCAATAATAATCCATATGAAATTACTAACTTGAAAAGTAGGGAAAAAATACTGAATTTTTTTATTCAAAAATTTGTTCTAAAAAATCTAGGAGTAGAAATATAACATTTTTTTTCTCTAATAATATTTACAAACTTACATATACATTTTCAGTTGTCGGTGCAACCCACATCCCATCAGCCCTTTGGTGTGTTTCCCTATAGACATCCAAAATTCTAGGGTATACACCTATTTCTGAGTGGTCCTACATTTACAAAGTAGTTACTACTGAATAAAAAACTTGCATCATTAATTTAAAATTTATAAATTACTTTATTAGAACCTTCGTGTGGATGCGTGTTGCGAAAGCCTTGGATCCAGCTATATGATTGTACAATAGTTTCCGGCGATTCTATTTATTTGCAACCGATCGCTTCTGCATTATAGGTATATAAAATCAATAAACATGTATACTATTAAATCATTTGACGAAGATAGTAATGTTAATTCCAAAACATAGCATTTACTACCTGGAATTTTGGGGACTCAAAGAGTCCACAAAGATTATGCCATACATCAGTACTCAAGTCCTCGTAAGGATGCTCGCGTGGATTGTTCCCTTTCTTAATAATTTTTTTATAGTGCGTGTGGAGTTTATTCCTATATCCCGTGTACCTCCTTGCTAACATAGCATCCATAGCTTTCCTTACTCTTGGAGTATCAATATCAACAATCTCAAACTTACACTACAAATTAAGAAATTAAATTTTTAGAAGAGAAAAATTAATATTAACGATAAATGTGGAGGCAACAAATTATACACTTAAATTTTAGTTTCACGTACCTTTGCTCTTGTATAAATAATTTTCTTATCTTTCTCCTTTACATCACTCCAACATTTAATATCAATAAGTGGTGCATTAGTTCTAACTAAGTAGCCTAATTCACTTGCAAACTTGCTTGCAACACTGTCAACTGGCTTGTTGAATATTGGATTAAGTATAACTACCAACTTATTGCTACCATTAGAAAATTTTTCTACTCTGAAACTTCTACTCTTGCCTCGACCCCTTTTCTTATCAATAACTGGTGAACCTGCGAAGTGAACACATGAATAACGAATGTACTAAACGAGTTTCGTTCTGAAAAAAGTTTAAAAAAACAATGACACGAAATATGAAATATGAAATTTATGAGGGGACCGAAGGGTACAAAAACGGGGACATGAAGGCTGAACTATTGAAGCTTACCCAAGAAGATTAAATGAAGAAAGAATAGAAATAATAGCAAAGGAGAGATCCTAACATAACCTTGAAATCCACAATTCCATTATCAATAATCCTACCAGCCAAGAATCGATTGCCATACTAGTGTCATGGATAGTATAAATGAAGAAAAATTTAACTAAAGAAATCAACCATCTAATATGATGAAATATGCTCCAATAAAGAGATGCATGAAGCCATGAACAGACCAACCATTTAACTAAAGAAATCAACCATCTAACATTATCAAATGATTATCTTTAATCAATAAACAATAAACAAACTAATAAAGAGATGCATGAAGCCATGAACAAAAATTGAATGAAACAGATCATATGAACATTAGAAACAGAAACAAGAACATAAATGAAACAAATAAACAATACACAAAACAATATAGAGAAGCAGGAACAAAAATCAAACAGAGCTTGAAGGTCTCACAGAGCAACAGGTGTTGTGTATTCTTTTTTAGGTATTTTATCCCATTACATCAACTTAAAGCAGTTAACCCTTCATCAAGCCGATTGAATCCCTCTGAGAAGTACATCTAGGTTATATCAGTTGATAGCCATGAATTTTGGTTCATGGGGATTCTTAACTACAATGGCGCAATGAAACACTTACTAGAAGCCTTACAAACACACAACTTACAATCTATTTAAAAAGTGTTCTCCTACTCTCAACAGTCACAACTCCTGTTTACGTCATAGCAATAACCAGAAATTAAAAATGGGAACAGTAACAGACCAGAAACTAAAAGTGGGAACAGTAATAGAATAGAAACTGAAAATTGAAATAGGAACAGAACAAAAAACGAGGAGAAAAAATCGATTTTTGAGAGAGAGAGAAAGATTACAAACCTGAACAAATCAATCTCAATTAAAGCCCTAAATAAACAAACAAGAACATATCTAAAGTATGAATTTCTTTAATATATAAACACAAATACATCTGTGTTCATTCCAATTTCTTTAATTTAGGGTACAGAATAACAAAGAATAAAAAATCCCATTCTAATTGAGATAGAGAGAGAGAACGTTCGTACCTGACTAGTGGGTTGGACAACCTTCAAGAGGAGAACTAGGGTTGGAGCTATGGAGCAGGTGGAGTGCAGCGCAGAGAACACCAATTGCAATAGTGAATCGGAGAATTAGGTTTTTGCAAATTAAAGAGGAGATATACCATAATCGAATAAGGAAAGGAGATGAATGAAAGCGACAATTCTTGGTGCCAAGATTTCATTCTTGTGAGATTCGTGAGCAGAAGAGCAGACAAGGAAAATAGGTCAGTGCGTTTCGTCTTGTGAATGGGTTTGGTCTTTGTGAATTAGGCAACGGGTTTGGGGTTTGGTCTTTGTGAATTAGGCGTTAATGGGTTTGCTCTTGATATTGGATATACTATTATAATATTTGATAATTAAATTTAAATTTAAATATATTAATCCTAATATTTTGGTCTTGGGAATTAGGCCTGAATGGGCATCAATTGTGTATGGATATACTATACTAATATTTAATAATTAAAAATAAATATATTAATACTAATATTTTGATAATTAGTGAGAAATTATTTGGTGGCTTAAAAAAATTAATTTTTTTAGCCACAAAAAGTAATTGTTGCTATTAATTAATTGTTTGTTGCTAAAATAAAATTAAATAGCGGTAAAGTATTTGTGACGAATTTAGTGACAAATTTTATATTTCGTCGCTAAAACTAATTTTTAATGAGAAATATTTTGTGTCGTCGCCAATAGTCATTGTGCTTTAGCGAAAAAAACCAAATTTCCTCGCCAATTACTACCCTTTTGTGATGAATTTTACTTTCGTTGCTAAAGTTTGTCGCTAATACTATTTTTTCTTGTAGTGATAAGACACGATAATAATTTCATGTATTCAGGTTACACGATAATCTGAGACCTAACAGGTTACCCGTTAATTTAATAAATTATTTTTAGACCCCCAAATTATCTAATATTATAATTTAGTACCTAATATATATATTTGATGGTGTTATGTGAATGATATTTGTATCGGTATTTTTTTTTTGTGACATTGTAATGCTGGATTTTTTTTCTTGTTTGGTTTTTTTGGGTTGAACTAGGGTTTTTTTTTTTTTGTTTTGTAAATAAATTTTGTTAATATGTTGTCAACTTAACTGGTTGTTAATGTGTAATGGGTAAGTTAACGTGTAATGAAAATTTATCAGATAATCTTATCGTATTGTGTTTACCTAACAAGTTTCGTGTTTTCGTGTGACACGAAAAATTATTGTGTCGTGTCGTGTTGACACGATAATTTTTGTATCGTGTTCGTATTTGGGAAATCTGACACGATATGCTTATCATGTCGTTTTCGTGTTTGCTCTTATCGTGTCATCGTGTTATTGTGTAATGACCTATTACACGACCTGTTAAACGAATTGCCAGCCCTACCTATGACCCCTAACACCACAATAGATATTTCTCATCACCACCATGAGCATAATCAATATTTACTATCATAATCACACTTGATATTCTTATTATTGCCACATCCACAGTAAATATTTATTATCGTCGCCGCCACCAATACAATAAATATTTGTTAACCACTACTACTACTACAACAAACATTTACTATCACTCTCGCAACCACCACAACAAATCTTAAATTACAATCACATCATCACCATAACAAATAGTCTCCATCACCACCATCACAATCAGTATTTACTGTCACAGTTACAACACAAAAAATACTCACCATCACCGTCACTACTACCACCTCAACAAACATTTATTATCACCACCACAATGAAATTCATATCACAACCACCACCGCAACAAATAGTAACATCACCACAGTAAAAATTCACCACAACCACCACAACAAATCAACAACAAATTTTATCAAAACATTATGAAACATTAGAGTAATTTTAAAAATCATAATTAACATTACAGTAAATTTGAGATCTTGAATGTTCAAATCTACTTAATAAATTTATTGTCATTGCAAAAAATATCAACAAGAAAAAAAATTTAACCACAATAAACTTGTTGCAACTATTCCAACAATCCAAACAAAAATCGAATTTCGGAAATGCCCTTCTTTTCTTTCAGATCAGAATTATTAGCTTATCCATAATATTTTACATAACAAATTTATTACTATCATATAAAATTAAATATGTAATTTGCAAGTGGATTTCGAAAAATTATTGTATTTTTTCAAAAATGAGAGGGATGAAGGAATAGTCGTGCAATTAATGATGCAAACAGTAGATGAAGAAATTAAAAACTATGATGGGTAGTAGCCAGAAAGGGCAGAAAATGAGCAAATCTAGCCATTGATGTCCAGATCTAGTGAGAAGAAACGAGATTTGGCTGTTAACAACCACATCACCGATGGTCAGCACACTTCAGCGGTGGTGTTCCATGATTTGTTTAGACAGAGAGACAGGCAAAAACGGTTGGCGTGGTAGTAGCCATGATGTTTAGAGAGACGATGATCTGGCTGTATACGGCTAGAGCTGGGCCGCCACCGCCAGATCTGGTGGCTGCGGCCCAAATCTAGCATTCCATGGCTAGATCGCCACCGTCCACCTCCGGATAAGTGGTGGTCGCCATGATTAATTGTTTAGAGAGAGAGAAAGAGAAAAGGACATAGAGAGAGGATGATGAAGCCTTCCCCGTTACTAAAAAGTAAGAATGATACTCGATATCGTCGGCGAAAGACTGGACATGTCTATGACACCCGCTCCACTGCGAGTAACGGCATTGGAGAAGGATGAATTTTCTTGAAGATTCAAGGAGAGAGAGAAAGAGGAGAGAGATTAAAAGTGAAGAATGTATCCTTCATAATTTCTTCTATTGTTTTGAAGGGGCAATTTAGGAATCAAAGCTTAAAATTGTGTTTGTTTTTTTTTTTTTTTTTTTTTGTAAATAATATTTTACTAAAAAGAAATATGGGCTGGGTCCATATTAATTTTCTCTTTAAATGGGACTAACTTCAAGAACTCCATCTTTTATATATATATACTTTGCTTCCAAATATTTTATTCGTTTTTTTTTTATAATTCCAAAATTTTCAATTCAATATTCATCAAATCCATTCATTACAATAATTTTGTGAGAAGTCCAATAATTATGTCAACATTTTAAAGTTATCGTACACTATAAAAATTGTAAAAAATTACAGAATAATAATTTTGTACTTCAGAAAAAAATTATTGTATAGCACGTGGAGTGTGTGAGCAAAAATTTTAAGTTTGTGAATTGTTCAATAAGAACCCTTTATTTTTATTTATTCATGCCAAGTTACTTTTTCCCAAAAATAAATAAATAAATATAGAAGAATAACATTTTTTTAGTCATCATGCCAATTTTATTTATTTATTTTTAATTTTTTATTTACTCTCTCTCTCTCTCTCTAAACGCTAGAATGTGGGCGAACAAATTAGGGTTATAGCCGGAAACCCACAAACAGAGCAAGGGATTTAATTTTCAGAAGTGCGTCGTAACATATTTTCGTGAAACAAATTTTCTACATAAACAACAAGGATAGAGTAGAGAGAGAAACATCCAAATATATATATATATATATATATATATATATATATATATAGAGAGAGAGAGAGAGAGAGAGAGAGAGAGAGAGAGACCCTAGTGTGTGTGCTCAACATATTAGGGTTAAGCCGGAAACCTACAACCAGAGCAAGGGATTTAACTTCAGAAGCATAACAATTTAGGAGATCGTCAATGGAGCTAAGACCATTTTCCGAAGATTGAGTAAAGTGATAGAGGTCTGGAGATAATTTGGACATTCGATAAATCTTAAGGAAATGGATTCAAGAGAGAAACAATCTGAAATGATTTACAAAGAATGAGAATCTGGGAGATAAGACAATCTCAATGATTTGTTCGCCGAAAATGGTTTTTTTTGGGAGGGTGGCATTTTTTGAGCTTCCAAGAGTGGCGTAATAGGTGCTTGGGTCAAATTCAATTTTTGATAATTGGTGGATTTGTTGTGTTTCGGTGGTCTTTCCTTTGCCAATATTTTTTAGATGGGTTTTTGTTTTTTGGAATCTTGGACATCCTGTTTTAAATGGCCACATTCGAAAAATGGAGAATTTTGCCAAATTTCCAGGGGGCGTATGACCATCTTCCCGTATGTAATCAAATACAAACAAGGTAAGGAAAATATTGTGGCTGATGCACTATCCAGAAGATATGCCCTTGCCTCTACTTTAAATGCAAAGTTATTGGGATTTTAATATGTTAAGGGATTGTATGTTAATGATGATGACTTTTCTAGTGTGTATGGAGCTGTGTGAGAAGACAGTGTTTGGTAAGTTCTATAAAATGAATGGGTATTTGTTTAGAGTGAACAGACTTTGTGTGCCTAATAGTTTTATGCGTGAGTTTCTTGTGCGTGAAGCACATGGAGGTGGTATTGGTCATTTTGGTGTAAGGAAGACTTTAGACGTATTACATAAACACTTCTTTTGGCAAAAAATGAAACGTGATGTGGAGAGAGTTTGTGCTAGATGGGTTACATGTAGACAAGCCAAATCTAGGTATGAAAAGCCACTTACTATCTAAGGTAGGGTTTGCTGGACCACCCACTAGCTTAGGTTTTCCATTATTGTTGATTGCCTATATAAGAGAGTTGTGTTCCATGGGAAAACAAATCACTTGAATAATATTTCAGATTGAGAGAGTTTTCTCTTGAGCTCTTCATAGAACTTTTCCTTGAACTTATTAAGAATTTCTTGTGGCGTTCAAACTTTATACCTTCGGTTTGTGATTCCATTATAATCTTTTTATCGAGGTTTGTTACTTTATTCCTTCGGTTTGTGTTTCATTCATAAACGTTGAGTCAAGGTTTTTCTATCTAAAACTCTGTATTTTTGTGTTCTGCTTTTTGTCGTTTATAAATCTGAATTTTAGATTGATCCTAGCAATGACACCAAAAAATTGGTTTGAGTCTTAATAGTTCTTGGTGAGGTTCGCATCATGTTCACCATATGTTCGTGTTTGATACGTATCCTACACTCGTACGGTGACCCTCCAACAACTGTTCGTGCTTCCTAGATTTTGAGAGATTTTAACCTTTGTATTCATGACCTTAATTATTTTAAGGAGCCCAGAACAATTATAATATAGATATTAGTATTTGTTCCGAAATTATTTTTCTGAGAATAGTTAAAGTGATAGAGATTGGGATTAGACTAGGCCTTCTCGTAAAGATTAAAGATTTGGATTTCAAAGAGATGGGGAATGGGAAGCCATGAAGTAATTTTGTTATCTCTCTCTCTCTCTCTCTCTGTCTCTCTCCCTTTGGTAAGCAAAGATTATATATAAGATAAGGGGAATGATCTTCTTTACTACATAATAACGTGTTTCCGTGTAACCCGCAAGACCCCATACCCACAAAATACATCGATTATCAAAGGCCGAGGACTCAGGGTTACGATAATCTATCCCCAACGAGCAAGCTCATTTAGTGTCTTCTAGCACCAAACTTTCATTTGGCCTAAACTAAACATTCAAACTATACAAGCTACACCCCAAAGCTATACACAATTGTTATACGTCATATCTATCACTAAAATATGCCAAAATAATAGAACCAGCGAAGTCACCCATTAAAGCCAATAAATGACCAAATCACCAAACGTTTAGGAGTTCTGAATAGTAAAATGATCTGAATATCACAACCGAGAGTTGATACCAATCCAAAAAGAAAACCTCTTTAGTCAAGATAAACGTAAGAGCAAGGTAGGGAGTGTTATAATAATTGAGAAGTGGAATTGTGAACATTAAATGACAGTATAGATGTTCAGGAAAATAGTGTACCTTACAAAAATATACAATAAGAGTATTTATAGGAAAAATGGGGAACCCTAGGGTTAGGGTTTTGACCTAAAGAGCTAAGTGGGCCAAATCCAGATATTACATTAACATCCTTCGTCAAACTCAAGGAGGTAAAAGAGAGATGAACTTGAGTTTGGAAACTAGAGAGTGAAAGAGTCCGGATGGATGAGCCATAGTGAAAATTTTTGTTGTCTGATCGGTTGAACTGATGAATTGTAGACGAACCGTATTCTGGAGAATGTGATGATAGATGAACTAACAGTTAGTCTTGATGTATTTTATACGCTCGTGGAAGACATCATTGTGGGCTATCTGAATAACACTCCTATTGTCACAGTGTAAAACAGTGGCAGTAGGAGAAGAGATTCTCATGGCAACGAAGAGCCATCGAA
Source organism: Eucommia ulmoides (assembly GCA_016647705.1). Lineage (NCBI taxonomy): Eukaryota > Viridiplantae > Streptophyta > Magnoliopsida > Garryales > Eucommiaceae > Eucommia > Eucommia ulmoides. Next base: position 42,894,798 of record CM028336.1, read on the forward strand.
GCCAAAACAGTTCTTAAGTTGCATTAGCCATGACATAATATTCAGTTTCAGTGCTAGAACGAGCAACCACAGTTTGTTTCTTACTACGTTAGGAAATGAGAGAGTTACCCAAGAAAAAACAATAACTAGTGGTTGAATGTCTGTCAGTAGGATCTTTGGCCCAATCGACATTTGAATAAGCTTTTAAGGTGGGAGTAGTCTGGGTTGAGAAATGAAATCCATGAAATAAGGTACCCTTGACATTCCAAATGATGTGAAGAACAGCCGAGTAATGAGTGGTCCAAGGAGTAGACAATAAATGGCTGACTTGATAAACGGCACAGGCGATGAATGGGTGAGTGACAATGAGGTATGCTAGACTTCCAATCAGTTGGTGATATAGAATGACATCCTAAAGAGGTAAACCATCTAATGGAGTAAGTCTGATTTTTAGCTCGAGAGAAGTAGAGGCAGTGGTTGAGTCAATGATGCCAGCTTTGAAAAAAAAGATCTGAGGCATATTTAGCCTGAGAGAGAACATATCCATCTGAACTAGATGAGATTTCGAGGCCAAGAAAATAGGTGATAACATAAATCTCACAGTAGAGAAATTAAATACGTATAATAAAAGAGTTAGAAATTCTACCTGAAATCTGAAGTCGAAAGCCGATCCAGAATTTAAAAAAAAAACATCCGATATATATAAATCATGAAATTCTCAGACTTCATTCCATATATATTGATCATAAAAAACCTGTTATCCCCATATTTCTTCGTTACTGTCGTCTAACCACCACAAAAAACACTCGGAATTTTTCTCTCAATCTCAAATGCACATATATGTGATTATGTTTTTTTTTACCTTTGTTTTCTTTTCCAAAGACCCATGTGTCTATTGTTGAAACAATATGTATCTATGTGTTTTACACATATAAAATCATATATTTAAAAGTGTGGTTGAAAATGGATGGCTTCCTTGGCAAGCCATCGAGGAAGCCATCGATTTCCAACATATTTTGTTTTGTATTAATTATCCCCATGAAATAAAGAAAATATTTATTATATTTCAAAACTTTTAAAAATATGTCTTAAATAACACACCAATTCCAAAACTTTTAAAAGTCAAAATAAAATTAACATTTAATTCTCAAGAATTATCAAATATTATTTACACAAAAAATATTAAAATAATATTTATAAAAATAAAAATTTTCGGGGTGTTACAATCTACCCTCCTCCCCCTTAAGTAAATTTCGTCCTCAAAATTTCGTTTTTAGAAATAACTCAAAATTGCAGGGTCTTTATTAATTATATTCTAAAATCTTATGTTTCTAAATTCTTCCGCTGCACACTTTGATTATAATAAAAAATAATAATATTGAATTTCCAATTTAACTTTTTATAATCTCGCAAAAATATCACCACATGCTTCTAATAGAAGTAAACAACCAATTTTTATTAGTAAATGGAAGATAATAATAATAATAATAATGATAATAATAATTATAGGAATAATGGTTATCATATTAAATCCTATATATATAAATATATACACACACGCGATACCCGTCAGCAGATTGACAGAATCCTACACCAAAATGGCGAATTCGAAAGGAATTTTGCCAATTTCTACTCAATATCCACAGCTCCTTCGACCATCTTCCTAGGTTTGGTCGGTTTCAGATCCAACCTACACCTCTGGTCTGCCTGTTGATTACGTGATGCCAACGAAACCTCAACGAGCTTCGTAAGTATGATAGTGAAGACGGCGACGACAACGAGAGTCTCAACGGAAAAGAATATCTCCAGTGCCTGACAAGAAAGATGGCAATTCAAGCCTTGGCATGCTTCCCAAGAAAGGGCGTCTCTCTATACTGGCTAGTTTTTCTTCTACTGTTGTTTGTTTTCCCTATACTTTATTTAGCGGGTCCAATCGGGTCGAGTGTGAGAGTAAATTTTTCATTTCGCAAAATTCTATTAATTATTTAACCGATACAATTAAGTTTGAATTGCATTGGAGGTAGTTGTGCTGAAAATACCACATGAGTATAAAGTGTAATTCGGTTAAACTACTAGAGGTAAATTACCACTAATCCTATAATAAAATAAGTATTCAGTATTTAGAAATTATATTTTTCTCGAGACCTAATTTTTTACATACCTTTCTTTAAAATTAGTATTTGAGATGCAAGTATAAAATACTCATGAGTGGGAGTGGAAAGAGTTTATGACACTAAGGTGACGTTTGGTACGTGGGATTCCAGATGAGATTAAAATGGCTGTGGGAGTTGTCATTCCATTCCTACCTTTGGTACGCGGGATTTAATCGCATTCCCATTACCAATGAATCCTTAATACCACAAAGCTTGAGATTAACCAATACCAAGTTAAACATGGTATTGGTTAATCCCAATTGTATGAGATTAAGTTTTAATTAATAATTGGGCAAAAAATGAAACTAAATACAAAATAAATATTTGAATTCAAATAAAATTTAATTAAATTAACTATTATACCACGTTGAAAATTAAATTAAATTACTATTTTACCCTTTAATGTTCTTCCAATACCACATGTAATCTCTTTCGTCACCAAACATATAAATGACAATGACCATTTCATTTTATTGTCATACTAATTCTAATCCTATTGTCATTCCATTCCATTCCACCGTACCAAATGTAGCAGAAAGGTCTTCTTCCATGTATGGATATTAAAAGTATGGAGCAAACTGATGCAAATTTATTCCCCAGAGTTTTAATTAAATTACTACTTGTGACTGTTCGCATTTTAATTAAACTTAAATTTTTGTCCATCTTACATACAAAAGTCCTCTTGATTGAGATAAATAAATTGCCTTGAAAATTGTAATTACAATTTAACCTGAGGTCCATTTTGGACACATTTAAAAGAATAATTAATTTAAAAATAAAAAATAAAAAAATTGTGATTTCTCCACTGTTCAAACCTCTGCATGCACTTGTTGTTGCTCTTCATGTTTTGTCTCTCCCTTCTTATTGTCGCTCTTATATTCTCCGTACAAGTAAGAGGCAAAACCCCATAGGCACAAGGCCAAAGCCACCCCCTTATCAGCATTGAAACTTCTCTGGTAAGACGATGACGGCGAAAATTTGTTGTACTGGAACTAAAAGGGCTGAGACTATGCCACCAAAGAGTGAAGAGGAGCAAAATATCAACCCAATGTTCCCTATTACCATTAGTTGGAGTGCTATTGCTGCTAAAATCAATACCATGTAGTACTTTGTTGCCCCAAGTTCAAATTCGGATGCCTCTTTTGGAATAGCCTGCATATGGTAATCTAGTATAAATTTAAAGGATACAAAAATGTAATTTAATAAATTGATGTTAAAACTGATTAAATTGTGAGACACAAAGATCTGACTTTCGTATTTTTTGAAGTACCTGAAAATCTCCGTTAATAATCATGGGAACGGTGCAAAATAGAGTGGCAAATATTGACACCACAAGTTGTACTTGCATGAGAAGATCAAAGGTCACCGGAATCTTAGATTTTTGGTTGCTATACTCTACTCCGGACATGAATAAACCATGCAGCGCTGCAGCCGAAATTGTCATTATGAACCCTAACATGTATTTTTGATTAGATTCTCCATTTGGCTTATCCCCGTTCATGTGAACCCCCAAGACGATTGATCCCATGGCCATAAGAACCACTGCATTTATTGAGTAATGCGTGAACCTGTGCAACAATGGCCCAAAAAAATTATTTTAAGGAAAATCCAAATTTCCTGACAAAAATATTAACTTCATGCTACAATTATATTTTTCCAAAACTTTATGAAAACTGATCAATTATTAGGTGAAGTTTGTACTAATAATTGTTCAAAATTTATATTGTAAAACATTTATTAAACAGAAAAAGAAAATGAATTCAATAGAGTTCTTGTTTTTTTCATTTGGTAGGCATTCAGTAGGGTGCATGTATTCACTGAGATCAACTAGTTTTATCATTGAACTAACCTGTGTCTAATCACGAGAAAAGCGAAAATTGCGATGAATGCAAGCTGAGTGGTGCTGAGAAGAGCAAAAACTGAGACAGGGAGATAAGAGATGCCAACGGTGTACAGATAGCTTTCCAAGCCAAGCATGAGTCCCAAGAAGGCATTGGCAATCACGAGTCGTTTGGAAGCCAGAAGCCTAGCAATATTTGCCTTCGCTCGACCTCCAGTGTAAGAAAAGGCGATAGGAATGATCATGAGAGGAAAGCCAGCTGTCAATAGCCAAGCACCCAACCACCTACTCTTGCCGCCGTGCAAGAAGTAGATCCTGGTGAGTAAAGCGCCTCCAACTTGGCCGATTGCCACCAAAATGAAATTGAAAAAGATAAGGAGTAGTTTACTAGTTTTGTGGGTTTGATTTGGTTGGATGACATTGTTTGCTTCTTCATGGTTTGAAAAAACATTGTTTTGTGACATTGCAAGATATGAATGATTTGGGCAACTGTTAGGGCAAAGGAAGAAAAATGCAAAGAAGAGTAGAGACTTGTGCTTAAGCTACCATGCAAGAGATATGGCTGTATATATAGGTGATGCCCCTTGGCCTTGGTGGTTTACTACAATTATTATTATTGTCGAGGCATGGACCACATAGCCGTTACTTATGACCAATCAATTCTTACTTCTAACCACGTGGGCTTTAGCCAACTTGACTATAAATGTTGACTGATGAGAATCTTTGCTTCAAGGTTAATTGCACGTTTACCCCTACAAGTTTGAGTGTTGTTACATAGATCCTTATCTTTTTATTTTTGACTAATTATTCCCTTGACCTTTAATTTTAGTCCTAAATTTGCTACCTCTCTTGCAAAAGTTTATCATGTAAATTTAAAGGGTATAAAGTGTCGTCTACTAGAGATTGATACGCAATTCTAAGACTATAAAGAAAATACTTAGAAACAACGCATATTTATAAAAAGATTAGGACACGAAATGAAGTTATACTGAAACTTTAGGGACGAAAAGTGTAACTTATGTATAAATTGCTGTTAGCCTCTTTTGGAGACCCTGACTACTGGCGGTAGTAGTAGACCGCAAGGCGGAGACTGACAGAGAATGAGTTAGAGAGGGAATTTTCGGAGAAAGAGTGACTATATATTTTCTAATTAGTACGGAATTATTTATGGCTTTTTTGACTATATATTTGGACTTTGATTCTTATATACCATATATATAGATACATAGTTATGGCTACACAGTTATAGCTATTTTAGGAAATTTTATTGATCAGTCCAATGAATTAAAGTTTATCATAATGTCCTCTACCCATTACAATAATTATTTTTAGATTAGATTTAAAATTATTATAATATACAAAAATTATTTTAGTTTTTCTATATAAAAAATTATTGTAACTTTTATAGTGTAGACTTTTGGACTTTTGATACAAATTTTGGATTTGTAAGAAAAATATTATTATATGCGAATCGTATCGGTTAAAATTTTGATTTGGTGAACTTTTGATAATTATTTTATTTTATTTTAATATGGCTATGGATATATAGTAAATTACTATAAATAAAATTAAAAAAGAATGATAATAATTAAGATTCCAAAAAAATATTAGTTGAACATGAAGTAACTTCTATTGAATAATACTTACACAAATAATTCAATTAATCCGTGTAAAGATTTAAAAATTGCAAGAATTTTATATTCTCCCATTTATATGAAAGAGAATTTTAAGAATATTATATTTTATTTAAAAACTAACTTTTTATATATATATTTTTTTTCGTAAAAATAAGAGTACGAGACACGTGGATGCACGCATGAATATATTAATAAAATAATTGAAATATATTAAAAGAGATGTGGAATTAATGAATGAGGCTATATTTTGAATTGTTGATTCTTCAGGGTTGTTTTTAAGTTACAAATTCAAATATCATACAACAATATTTTATTATTTTCAATGCATATTTTATTTTTTTATTATATTATTATATTTTATACATATTTTTAAATCTTTGTAACTGCTCATACCATCTACAAAAAAAAAAAAAAAAAAAAAAAAAGAATAAATGCCCATACCATCGAAAACCAATAAATTTCAAAAATCAATTATTTCATAAAAATAATAAGTGCATACATAAACAAAAACATACACAAATGTTAGAAAATAAAAATTATAGAAAATTAACTATTAAATTGAAAAATAAAAAAATAATCTATGGTGGGAGCAATAGGGGAACAAGGCGTGTATACTAAATACAAATAGTAGGTATTTTAAGAGAGGATGAATTTTAGGCTCAAAAGTCCACTACTTTTATGTTTATGTCTCCTCCTTTTTTTTTTTCTTTTTTTTTTTTGTTTTGTTTTTACATGAAAACTCCAATTCAAAAAATATATTATTTTTATGACAAAAACACCCTTCAATTAATGTTTTAATAATAAAAATTAATCACTACAGAAAATATTCAATATTTCATCATAACGACAATATTACCCGGTAAGGATTAAAACGTTACAATTCACTCACAAATTCAATTAAACAATATTTCACAAATTCAATCAAACAATATTTCTTATGAATGCCACCACCACATTAAGTCTTTGCTATCACCTCCGCCATCACTACAATAAACATTTGTTAACCACCGTCACCACCACAAAAAATATTTATTATCGCCGTCATCATCATCACAACAAATAACCTTCCATCACCTTCAATATCACATCAAATATTCATTGTCACCACCCTTATAGTCAATATTCAATATCTCCATCTAGGGATGACAAAAAAAACCGAACCGACGAGTAACTGAGAGAAACCAAACCAGCGAGTAACTGAGAGAAACTGAACCAAATGGTCCGAGTTGAAAACGACTAAATAGTTTTGCTTTTAAATTTAGTAACCGAAAACCTGAACTGCGCAACCAAACCACGTGACCGAAACCGTAAACCAAATCGTGTAACGAATATATATATATATATATATATATATATATATATATATATAAGCGAGCGACAGTTAGGATTTTTTTCATTTGCTCCGTTCGTTCTCAATTTTTTTTCACTCTTCAGCTCTTCTATTTATCTTGCTTAGTTGGTCTTCTTCTTCTATTTTAACCCTTTTGAATAATATTTTTATGCAGTTGGTTTTTAATTATTCTAACGATTCTATGATTTGGAGAATGTTTATAATTAATAGTTTTGTGATTTGATTTTTATTTTTGAAATTTATGTTTTATATTTTAGTTATGTTTTTGTTCGTATATAAAAAATAATAGTCCACGGTTTTGGTTTTGGTTTTTTATAAAATTTAAAGATCTTAAATGGTTTTGCGGTTTTAGTTTTGGTTTTTGTTAAAATTAAATGGTCTAATTCTAAAATCATTTAAAAAAACGGCGGTTTTGGTTTTATATATGTTAAACGATTTTGGTTTTGCTTTTGTACGAAACCGAGCCGAACCCACACCATTGACAACCCTATCACCACCGTCACCATCACATCAAATATTGCTATCATTATCACAATCACATCAAATATTCACCGTCACCACTCCTACAATAAATAATCAAAAATCACCACTGTCACCGTCACAACAAATATTGTTATCACCACCACTACAACAACAAATGTTAACTATCATCACAGTAAGTATTTGCTATTGTTGCCGTCACCATCACAATAAATAACCTACCATCACCGTCACCATCACATCAAATATCACCGTCACCACCCCTACAATCAATATTCAATATCACTACCTTCACCATCACAACAAATATTGCTATCTCTACCGCCACAGCAACAACAAATATTAACTTTCAATGTTTGCGAAAAGAATCTGAAAATTTAGATAGCACCGAAAAGGGAAAAAATGAAAAGAAAAAAAAATTAGGTCACATCTAGAAAAAAGATATTGTTGAAAAATTCCCCGCCGGCCAAATTTGGCCGACGATTCCCAGATCTAGGTGGAGACGACCCACAACTAGCCGTCGCTAGCCAGATGATGCTTAGATCTGGCTGATACAACTAGATCTATTCAAGCAGTGACCAAATCTGGCTGTGAGGACCATATCTGGGTCGTTGCCACTCAAATCTAGCTAGCAACCACAATAATATGGAAAGATATCTAGAGAGACAGAGAGAGAAAGTGATAGAGAGATGAAAAAATCCGATGGGGATGTTGGTGGAGGGGATGGCGGTGCTGTTGGTTGAAGTAGTGGTGTTCCTCCAGAAACCTTCTTCTTCATGTTGCAGAACTTTTAGAGAGAGAATAATGAGAGACCCCACATTCTTTTCAGTTTGTGTTGAATGTAATACCGTCTAAAATTGCCAAAAATTGAAAATTCAGGATGCGTGTTGATATAACACTGTCTAGTGTGTTGAATGTAACATTATCTAATATTCTAAACAATTGCACCCCCCATTTGTTTTAGTCTATGTTGAAAGAAACACAATAATATTTCCAATAATATCAGATTTGGAATGTATGTTGAATGTAACACTGTCTAATATTCTCAAAAATTAATTTTTAGAATTCAACAATTGAGAACCATTGTTTTTCAGTGTGTGTTGAATGTAACAATTTGAATGTAACACTGTCTATTCTTGTGTTGAACGTAATCTGATTGAACCAATTTTTTCCGGAATAACATCAAACATTCATGTCTAGAAAAAATGTAACATTGTCAAACATTCATGTCCGAAAAACATCACAAAACATCAATTGATTAGGCCTAAACTTCTAATCAATCCAAACACATTGTCTGAACTCAACACACGCTGTGCGTGTTGAATATAACACTCAATCCGAATATGAGGGAAAAAAAAGAAAAACTAAAACATAGCTTCACGATTGAATTCTATGGCTTCGGCAGCAAAATTATTGAAGACAAAAAAATAAAAAATTCATGTGTGTTGAATTCACTTCCTGATATTGCCAAATTCAAAATTCAAATTGCGTGTTGAATGTGATACTGTCTACGAGTTCAATGTAACACTTCTAAATTGCTAAAATTATGAGTACAAAAGCATTTACCTGAAGGCAACATGTCGTAACCTTCACCGAACCAACCATGCATTTCGGCTGCAATTTTAGTGAAACACCATCAACAATAAAACAAATTTAGCAAAGCACCAGCCCTAAGTATGTTTGCCCAAGGGTGTGAAATTAATAAGACAAATTTTATCAATTAACCCCATATATAGTGCACTGAAAATCCTCCAGACGAGCTATCAATCCAAATACAATGTCTGAACTAAACACACGCGGTGCGTGTTGACGTAACACTTCATCCGAACATGAGGGAAAAAGAGAAAAACTAAAACATATCTTCAAGAATGAATTCTATGGCTTCGGCAACAAAATTATTGAAGACAAAACAAAAAATCATGCGTGTTGGATGTAACACTTCCTGATATTGCCAAATTCAAAATTCAAAGTGTGTGTTGAATGTAATACTGTCTCCAAGTTGAATGTAACACTTCTAAATTGCTAAAATTATGAGTACAAAAGCATTTACCTCAAGGCAACATGTCGGAACCTTCGCCGAACCAACCGTGCATTAATTAAGCTGCAATTGTAGTGAAACACCATCAACAATAAAACAAATTTAGCAAAGCTCCAGCCCAAAGTATATTTACCCAAGGGTGTGAAATTAAGAAGACAATGTTTTATCAATTAACCCCATATATAGTGCACTAAAAATCCTCCAGACGACCTATCAATTTGATTGTTGCCCATGTTACACATGAATCTTGCTTTTGAAACTCCCAACAGGAGCATTTTCCATTACAGTGCGTGTTGAATGTAACACTCAATCCGAACATGAGAGAAAAAGAGAAAACTGAAAACATATCTTCACGAATGAATTATATGGCTTCGGCAACAAAATTATTGAAGGCAAAACAAAAATTCATGCGTGTTGAATGTAACACTTCCTGAATGCATGTTGAATGTAGCACTATCTAATCGTATTGAATGTAACATTGTCTAGTCAAACTAAAAGACCGCATCAAAACACGAAAACGATCAATACATAAATTGAAGGGGGGATCGATAAAAATGATTACCAGAACTTCAAATCCGCAACAAATACAAAAATCAACGATCAATCATCAATTCACCGTCGAACCAATTTAATGTAGCAAGCTCAAAAATGAAATCTTGTAACCCACTAGAGAAATCCGCAAAAACACCAAGGGGATCGAAGACGAAAGGCTAGAACCCTAAATTTTAAGATCTGGAATCTTAAAATGTTCAAATCTAAAACATAAAATTCGAAAAATAACAAAACGAAATCACACGATTTAAAAAAAATATGTACAATATTCGGTGATTTGAGGACTGTAATTGAGGTCAGCGCAAGCACGATCGTGGGTGATTAGTGGTGTGGCGGTGCCGGTGAATGGAGATGCGGCGCTGTTGGTTGCGGTGGCGATGACATCAAGATTGATGATGAAGGCAAGCTTGACAATGACGGTGATGAGCAAAGACGACGAATACAAGATAGGCGGATGGTTGCACATCGAAAGATGTGACGGCGGAGAGGTTAAGCGAAGATTAGGGTAATAGAATAGAGAATGGTCATTGGGAGGAGAGAGAGAGTGAAGGTCAAATGAATAAGGGGTAAAACAGTAATCTGATATTGGAGATTTTTTAAAAATGGGACTGTTCAAAAAATGATTAGGATGAAATTTTTTTGTTCAGTTTTAACTAATTGGTATTTAGTGGTACATGGAAAGTTAAAACAAGATGGGGTAGTAATTTTCTCTTAAGTTTATTATATATATATTTATTGTTGGTGCATAAAACTGGTACACATCTCGAGTATGGTCTAGTCGGATGATGGGTGGGTCCTCCTGCCGAGGTGGAGTTGTCGGTTGAAAAGTCCTTGCGTGAGCTGTACTGGGTCCTGGGAGGACTGACTTGCTGTGTCTAGAGTCCTGCTCCTCAAGAAGTGTACCTGTAGAAGGCTCAGATCGGGGTTTGTCCCGGTGAAGCCCATCCGGCGTGGTAATCAGTGCTGAGAGAGAAAAGATACAGAGTATAGCAAGCAAACAAATGAACTCGTGCGTAATCACTTCAAGAAAAATGGATTTTGGCAACAAATTTTTTTTATAGCTAAAGCCCTAATTTCGTAGCGAAAACGTTTTAGCGATGAAAAAATTATTTTCCAATTTCGTAACCTATGTGCCGTAACAGAAGGTTTTTGGCGACGAATTGTTAGTTCGTCGCGCAAGATTACTATTTCGCGACAAATCATTTCGTAGCTAAATTTGTATCTAATAAATTCATTTCGTAGCCAAAGTGTAATTAAAAATCACCGGGATAATTTAATTTTCGTCGCCAAAAAATAACTAAAATGGCAGGAATTCTTTTGGCGACGAAATTATTTTTGTAGCCAAAAAATAATTTTTTTCGAAAAATACATTGGCTACAAAAATAAAATTTGTAGCAAATTACTCTACTTAAAGCTATGAATGTCAATTTATAGTCATCAACCAATCAACAAAAAGTAACCAAAACTATACAATTGCATTAAAAGTCAAATAGCCAAAATATACCAATATTCTTAAACATTAATATGACCAAAAAAACAAAATGTCTTACGAAACATCATTACAAAATAACTAAGAAACAAGCTATAGATGATAAGGGATATTGATTGTCCATTTGCCCTCTGATATGTAATCCGATGTAGATCAATCCTACCCTGAGCCTGCAATTATTGAATTTTCATCTATATCACATACAATAATTGACCATCAAAATATAAATTGAATTAGAATAATAGACATACTATTTTTCGAAATGTTGTGCCGAATGACCTTGAGCCCGAAACATTAATCTGTGAACACAAACAGAGAAACAAAAATCAAAACACAGAAACAGAAACAGAAACAAAGAAACAAAACAACAAACAGAAACAGAAACGCAAATGGAAACAAAAACAAAACATCAAACAGAAAAAAAAAAAAAAAAAAAAAAAAAAAAAAAAAAAAAAAAAAAAAAAAAAGAGAAAAAGAAACAGCGAAACAGAAACAGCAACAGAAATAGAGAACAACAACAAAAATAGATAACAGGGATAATTCATGTTCCCAGTCAGCCAAAGATTTCAGGAAAAGATATAAAAACTTGAAAACAAACAACAATACACAAATACATCACCTTTTTTTTTTTTTTTTTTTATTTGAACAACAACCATATAGTAATTCTAAGAAATAAAATGTTCTAAATCCACATCAAAATTATAAATTTGAAGAAGATACAGGATAGAGTAACCTGATCAAGTATAAGAGATTATTCCCTTCACGCATCTTTAGCAACCTCAATCTTTTTGGTTAACCTTAGCTATCTTGGACACCAATTTCTTCAGCACCAGTTGACGAAGTTTTTGAAGGAGGTGCCTCGGAACATGCCCTCAGCACAGCTTCATTCTTCCAAACACTAACGAAGACGCTTCTTGGCGTTAGAACCAGCTTCAGTTAGCAAAAGAAACAACTTCCCAAAATTCCAACAGAAATTAACAATTAAATGAACAAATTTTAACAGGAATTAAATCACAACGAAGATCAAAATAGAAACAAAATCACAGGATGAGAACAAGACACAACGTCCTAGATCGCTTCAACTCAAATCATTTCGACTCAAATTGTTTCGATTCAAATCGTTGAAGATCTATAGATAAAAAATGCAACTAACGTTAAGGGAAAAATCATAAATCTAAACAGAGAGGAAGGCAGCGAACAAACCCAAACATAGGCCAAGATTAAAACAAAATAGATCTGAGCATAAAATCAAACCTTTCATCTGCAACTTCGACCTCAAAATCCATCGACATAACGATGGCGAACGGCGCACGACGTAACAACGGCGAATGGCGCAGAAGCGATGCCCTCTTCGATTTGAAAGATTTGGTTGTGAAAACTTAGATCGAAGTTGATAGCGAAAAAACTATGATCAGTGCTCAAAATCCTCAAAGCAATTGCATCAGTTTCGGCAACCGACGGGGAGATTTTGGACGACGGCTTGGAACTCTCTCTCTCTCTAAGCAAATGTGTTTGGGCTTAGGTTGTGTCAAATGACTTAGGTTTTGTTTGCTACTAAGGCGGGGAACAAAATTTTGAAGAGCGAAAAATATTTTTGTTGACAAACATTAGGTTTTGTGCTATTCTGAAAACATTTGGATTAAAAAAAATATTATTATTTTTTTAATTTATTTCATTATTTCCTTTAAAATTTGTTTTTTTTTTTTTCATTATTTTCTTCAAAATTGTAGTTGAATTATAATAAAATACAATATTATGTATTTAATTCAATTTTTATTTTAGGACACTAATTTTAGTTCTTATGTATTATATTTAAATGATTTTTTTTATTACTAATTTAATTTTAATGGCGCCAACTCAAACCATACACATTTGTGACAAATTCAAAAACTTATTGTGCAATCTATGTATTTGGTTCCAGGTCGTCGATTAGAGGGTTGGCTAGGCAATGGAGGGATGAGATCGAGAGAGAGGGATGAGAGAACTAAAGGGTTTGGGGGTGGGTATGAGGAGAGCATCGGCGAAATCTAGACAAAAAGAGAAAAACAAAAATTCAACCAACGTAATAGCGGGAAAGTGGGTGCCAAAATCAAGGTGGGGGAGGGAAAACAATTGGCGATGAAACTCTTTCATAGCCCAATATCAGATATAGGCAACCACTTTGGCGACGAACCACTTTCGTCGCAGATATAGTAGGGTTAATTAATCGCGACGAAAATGGTTTGTCGCCAAAAATAAAAACATATCTCGTGCTAAATTGGCGACGAAATATTTTCGTCGCCAATACGCTAGTGGGAAAAATTTCCTTTTTTTTTTTGTTTGGCACCAAGAATTGATCGGACCAATAGTGACGAATTCTAAAATTTCGTCACCTATTAACAATCTATGTCTACAAAATTGCACTTCGTCGCCAAAGGAGGTCACATTTGGTTACAATTGTTCATTTTGTAGCCAATAGACACATTTGGCGACGATTATTGTGTCGTCGCCAAAAAAAATCGTAGTTGAATCCTGTTTTTCTTCTAGTGAATATAAGTCATTAAAGCGTACCTCGGGCTTACATAACCCCCGATATATATAGGCGTTGGAGATGATTAGTCGGGTCTAAACACGATTAATTAGTCGAAACCCGATGTTTAGCTGATAATCCAGGGCGTTTAGGAGATAATCGTTGGACTTGGGCTTTTGGAGCCATTTCGTGAAGCCCGCAAGCTTTTGCAAGACCTGCAGCGGCGAGCTGGTGAAGGAGCGTGGAGATCCGTGGAGTTCGGAAGAAGAAACAAGGTGAAAATGAGAGTCGGTCGAGGTGAGCGGCTGAGTCCGTGAAATTGATCGCCGAGGGCACGGCGCAGATCTCAGAGCGGCACGTCCCTGCAGGGCTCCTAGCTCATCTCTAGGTGCAAATGAGATTCCAGGGAGGATCTGTAGTCAATGTATGCTCCAGCGTGGAGTTGTGAATTTCGGAATACGTCACTGTCATTGCGAGGATTGACACGTGGCTAGATCACAAGTACTGATTCAAAGGTACCCGAATAGACCCGCATTAGTTGCCCCCTAGCCCTGTGCGATGAGGGAAGCGAGGCGGTCAGGGATATCAATTCTTGGCTGAAACGGACATCCTGGAGACTTCGAAGCGCCAGAAACACCTCTGATCGATATTTTTTCAAGAGTTAGTTTTTTTTGAGGAGCTTATTCGAAATAGGCCTCTACATGGTCGGGGTCCGGGGTCAGGTAGCACGGCAGGGCAGTCCCGAATTTCTTCGATTTTCAGGATGACAATTTTTCAAGAGTGGAAATTTTTTAGAGGAGCTAATTTGAAATATGCTCCCATACCGCCGGGGTCCGAGATCAGGTAGCACCGCAGGGCGACCTCGAATTTTTTCGATTCCACGGTGACGATTTTTCAAAAGTTGAACTTTTTTAGAGGAGCTAATTTAAAATACGCGTCCATACCGCCGAGGTCCGGGATCATGTAGCACGGCAGGGTGGCCCTGAATTTTTTCGAATTTTAGGGCGACACATGTTCACCGTGAACAAGCCTTGAGCATGGACCAACCTTTACCGTGGAACAAAATTGAGGCGAGTCCCAGTGGACATATGCCGCGGAAGGGTAGGAGGGCGAGGCAATACACCCCTCCCTCCTTTTCAAAATTGAAGGGGGGCAAAAGTTGCTCCTTTAAGCAAAGAAAAAAAAAAAAAAAAAAAAAAAGAGGAGGGGGGCTGCCCCCCTCCCCCTTCACGCGGGTCTTGCGGCCAGCACACGCTGGCCGCAAGGCCAGCGTTAAACGCTGGTCCCACTTGGGACCAGTGTCGCTGGCCCCATGGTAAGCGCCATATGCTGGCCTTTGGGGCCAGCGTGGCACGTTAGCCTCAAGGGCCTGCGTAATGCTGGTCCCAAAAATGGGACCAGCGCTGGCCCCTTTGCGGGCCAACAAGGGGAAGGGGAGAGCTGCACCCCCTCCCCCTCTCTCTTTTCTTTAGGGGGCCAACCTTGCCCCCCCCCACTTAAACTTTTTGTTTTTTGTTATTTTTTATTTTATTATTTTTTTAACCCCCTTAATATTTTTATTTTTTTTCTTTTTTTTTTGTACTTATGAATTTTTTGAGGGGAGAATTTGAGATAGACACCCATCTGCGCCCAGTCAGCCTGAGGCAACACAGCATGACAGAGGGAGCCGGATTAAAGAGACGCCGGCCCGAGGAGATGTGGTGCAATTTCTGGATGACACTCATGGACGAAGTTCTTGGAAAATATTGTCACTGGACCCCGCCGGTTAGGAGTAGCACGGCAGGGCGGTGCCCATCGCTATCCGGACCCTGCTGGCTAAGAGTAGAACGATAGAGTGGTGCCCATCAAACCTGATTGTTCCGGTTACGAGGCATTGAGGCTAAACCTCTAGATGATGCCACACACAAGGACGCTGAGGTGGACAGTGCGAACCAAGGCCCTCCCGAGGTAGGCGAGATTAACTCCACTTTCTCTCGCACGGATGCTCCTCACAACGAGGGCGGAGAGGACTGAGCTCGAACTATCGTTTTTTCAGGACTTAGGATTTTGTAGACTCTTTTTCGCTTACTCTTGTTTTCAGAGTTGTAAAATTTTGAAAATTTCTCGCGTCTCTGCCCAGGACCATAGACCACTTGCCCCCCAGTGCGAGACACGAGCTGATTGCATGGAAATCGTATCGTGGAGTTAGGAGTAGGGTGGCTGATCCTCTTGGTCCACAGGGGCGAAACACGGTGGTTGGAACCCTGGCTGGTCATCGGGGAGTTTTCCGTAGTCAGGCTCATTCAAGAACCCTTTCAGGTTATCTCCATTTAGTCCATGCAGGAGCACCTTCTCTTTTAGAACGCCGGACTCATAGTTGACTGGTAGGGAAAGGTACTTGGCTGCAGGCCCTCAAACCCAATCAATGCCCCGCCCTTGGTAGATGACCTAAGTTTGTCCCCGGGTACGAACTATTGACTTCCGAAGAGGGTCTGGTTTTCACCCTCAAAGTTGAGCGCCAGAATGAGACTTGTGCAGAGTTAATCGTGACGCCGAGAGTCGGGACATTGGGTGGCGAATTATCCATGACTCAGGGGATCAGAATGCAACTGTAGAGAATTACTCGTGACACCGAGAGCCGGGAGGCGACTCAGGGGGTCAGAATGTAATCGTGGAGAACCACTCGCGACGTCGAGAGCCAAGATACAACTCAGGGGTTCGGAATGCAACCGTGGAGAATCACTCACGACGAGGAGAGCCAGGACGTGACTCAGGGGGTCGGAATGCCGTTGGCCAGAGAAAACACAAGGCATATTGCATAAAACACATTCTTTATTTTGATAAGCAAAATTACAACACTTTGTACAAACTGGAAATTGTTCACAAAAGTGGACCATCCTTACAGAAGTTGTATTTAAGCTGGTCAGCATTCTGCAGGAGGAGACCTCTCTTAGCGTACAACCTCAGGATTGCGAGGCGGATACGCTAGGTTACATGATTGACCCGATAGCACGATAAGAAATAGTGCAAGTTATTAGATTGACCAGATAGGCCCATAGGTTACATGATACACTACAAGAAAAAACTCTTTAGTGAGAAAAAATTTGTCGCTAAAAGCAGTGATTTCGTCACTAAAGTTTTTTAGCGTGGAAATAGGTTCGTCGCCACAGTCGTTGCAGAAATCTCGTCCACAAAAGTCTTTAGCGACGAATTTCGAATTCCTCGCTAAAAACTATGTATTTAGTGAGGAAATATTTTGTCGCTAATTTTCTCACTAAATAATCTACTTGGTCACTAAAAATCACTTTTTGCAACGAAATTAATTTCAATAATTTTGTCACTAATAGTTAGCGACCAATTAAATTTCTCGCTAAAAGTAATAATTTGCAACAAATTTTATTCGAATAATTTTCTTGCTAATTCTCATTTAGCGACCAACTAAATTCTTCACTAAAAGTAAGATTTTGCAACAAATTTTGTTTGAATGATTTTCTCGCTAATAATTCATATTTAACGACTAATTCCTTTCTCGCAAAAAGTTAGAATTTACAACAAAATTTATTTGAATAATTTCCTCGCCAATAATTCATATTTAGCAACCAACTAAATTTCTCGCTAAAAATAACAATTTGTAACAAATTTTATTTGAATAATTTCCGCACTAATAAAAGCATGCATTGGTCACCATTATAATTTAGGACAAATATTTAGAACAATACCTGTTTATCACATCCAAAATTAAAGAGAAACAAAAATCAGTAACAACATACATTCCAAACATATGTAAATAAAACTCTCATAACGAATAAACATGTCTCAACTCATATAACATAAATAATATCAAACTAAAAGAAAGTGTACATACATGTAACTAAAACAATTTCATTCTTGCCAAAAAAAACAAAAACAAAGTATTTGTATCAAATATCTTCCCTTGCATAAAAATAGTCTTCGTAATTTCAGATCAACGAATAATTAATCTGCATCACAAACAAATCAGATAAATTAATAACTCATATCTTAGTTAAAGTACATGGGCAAAATGTAATTGTATTAATAGAGTCATAGTGAACGACTTAAGTTCTTAAAACATTGATATCTTGATATTTCTCTAAATTTGAATTGATCGTGAACAAATAATTTGTTTAAGAACAAATGTGCAAACATAAACAAAATTCACCAAGAAGGTTCGAGTGTTAATTTAAATCAAACATATTAACGAACATGGAAAAGTCTCATATAAACTAGTCTTTTTTAATGTTCTACTTTTTTCTTTTCTTTTTTTAAGTAAAAATCATCATTATTCATAAAGAAGTTATGATGCGAATGAAATCTAAAAAGTTAATTAAATCTAACAAACTATTACTTGAAGTTGTACGCCTTGTCAAATTTATTTTAAATTTGCTCAATGCGAAAAGATGCCATGGCAGTGCATACATTTAGTAGTTCTGTGTGGTGGTGGCTTTCTAAATTTTAATCTTGTCACCATGAGCCATCGGGGTCTTCTCCGGATACTCAGAAAAAAAATGTTCAGTTCAGTGTTTAAGAACTAAATTGGTTCAGTTTTTTTGTTTTTTTTTTTTTTTTTTTTTTTTTTTTTTTTTTTTAGCAAGAAAAAAAAACTGAACGTAAAACATAGTGCAGACAGAAGTTTTAAGGGAATTGTACACTAACGGCATATTTGGTTGGATGGAATCGAGGACGGAATGGGACAGTATTTCAGTGCATTGTTCTAGAAAAATAAATAAATTAAACAAATGAAACAAAGGAAGTGCACTGTTTTAGTGCCGTGCTTAAGTGCCACTGAAGTTCATCACTTCATTTACAAACTAAAGAGAAAAGTTTTTAAACACCTAAAACATTTTAACCTTTTTTTTTTTTTTTTTTTTTTTTTTTTTTTGAGAGCATTAAGTGGTGTGTTAAACAAATGCTCAAAAAAAAAAAAAAAAAAAAAAAAAAATTCCTGTTTTTTCCCTTTTTTTTTTTTTTTTTTTTTTGACACATTAAACATTAATCAACTAATAAGAAAATGAAATACAAAAATTTTACCATGACGTCCAATGACGGTCTCATTCCACCATATGATTGCTCTACTATAATTTGTTTCAATGCTTCAATTTGAGCCTTCATGTTATCAAAATTTTCTTGTGTTGGCCCACGAAAAAATGTAGAACCGCTAATGGAGGATGGTTTTGGACCGGGACCAAGGCCTTTCACATACCCCGATTTGTGGCCAAGTACAGCCTCACAAATCTCCTCCTCAATCGTAAGCTTTTTTCCTTCTTCTATTGCCTTTTCTTTCATCTCCATCATTTGTCTCTATAAAATAAAATTAACTAGTAAAGATTTTTTTTTTTTAAATTCTAAAAGGCTAGAAAGATTTTAACATACTAAAAGTTATATATAATATTTACAAACTTGTCAGAAAGTTAAGCTAAAAATATGGGAATAGAGCAGCAACCATTTACTTTTTTTTTCTTTCTATTCTTCCGTTTCCGAGTGGGAACAGAAACCAAAAAACAGAAGCACTGATCGAAATAGCCATTAACAGAAACCATTAGATCAATACAAAATTAACAATGATCGAACATTGATTAGAAACACTGATGAAATTACACAATTAGATCAACAAAAACACTGATCGAACAGAAACCATTAGATCAATACAAAATTAACAGAAACAACCGGAATGACCAATTTTGTACAACAATTGAGATCAACCCTAAAGAATAAACGAAACGAGCAATCTTAATCAATAATAATCCATATGAAATTACTAACTTGAAAAGTAGGGAAACAAATACTGAATTTTTTTATTCAGAAAATTGTTCTAAAAAATCTAGGAGTAGAAATATAACATTTTTTTTCTCTAATAATATTTACAAACTTACATATAAATTTTCAGTTGTCGGTGCAACCCACATCCCATCAGCCCTTTGGTGTGTTTCCCTATACACATCCAAAATTCTAGGGTATACACCTATTTTTGAGTGGTCCTACATTTACAAAGTAGTTACTACTGAATAAAAAACTTGCATCATTAATTTAAAATTTATAAATTACTTTATTAGAACCTTCGTGTGGATGCGTGTTGCGTAAGCCTTGGATCCGGCTACATGATTGTACAATAGTTTCCGGAGATTTTCTTTATTTGCAACCGATCGCTTCTGCATTATATGTGTATAAAATCAATGAACATGTATACTATTAAATCATTTGACGAGATAGTAATGTTAATTCCAAAACATAGCATTTACTACCTGGAATTTTGGGGACTCATAGAGACCACAAAGATTATGCCAAACATCAGTACTCAAGTCCTCGTAAGGATGCTCGCGTGGATTGTTCCCTTTCTTAATATTTTTTTTATAGTGCGTGTGGAGTTTATTCCTATATCCCATGCACCTCCTTGCTAACATAGCATCCATAGCTTTCCTTACTCTTGGAGTATCAATATCAACAATCTCAAACTTACACTACAAATTAAGAAATTAAATTTTTAGAAGAGAAAAGTTAATATTAATGATAAATGTGGAGGCAACAAATTATACACTTAAATTTTAGTTTCATGTACCTTTGCTCTTGTATAAATAATTTTCTTATCTTTCTCCTTTACATCACTCCAACATTTAATATCAATAAGTGGTGCATTAGTTCTAACTAAGTAGCCTAATTCACTTGCAAACTTGCTTGCAACACTGTCAACTGGCTTGTTGAATATTGGATTAAGTATAACTACCAACTTATTGCTACCATTAGAAAAAATTTCTACTCTGAAACTTCTACTCTTGCCTCGACCCCTTTTCCTATCAATAACTGGTGAACCTGCGAAGTGAACACATGAATAACGAATGTACTAAACGAGTTTCGTTCTGAAAAAAGTTTAAAAAAACAATGACATGAAATATGAAATATGAAATTTATGAGGGGACCGAAGGGTACAAAAATGGGGACATGAAGGCTGAACTGTTGAAGCTTACCCAAGAAGATTAAATGAAGAAAGAATAGAAATAATAGCAAAGGAGAGATCCTAACATAACCTTGAAATCCAGAATTCCATTATCAATAATCCTACCAGCCAGGAATCGATTGCCATACTAGTGTCATGGATAGTATAAATGAAGAAAAATTTAACTAAAAAAATCAACCATCTAATATGATGAAATATACTCCAATAAAGAGATGCATGAAGCCATGAACAGACCAACCATTTAACTAAAGAAATCAACCATCTAACATTATCAAATGATTATCTTTAATCAATAAACAATAAACAGACTAATAAAGAGATGCATGAAGCCATGAACAAAAATTGAATGAAACAGATCATATGAACATTAGAAATAGAAACAAGAACATAAATGAAACAAACAAACAATACACAGAACAATATAGAGAAGCAGGAACAAAAATCAAACAGAGCTTGAAGGTCTCACAGAGCAACAAGTGTTGTGTATTCTTTTTTAGGTATTTTATCCCATTACATCAACTTAAAGCAGTTAACCCTTCATCAAGCCGATTGAATCCCGTTGAGAAGTACATCTAGGTTATATCAGTTGATAGCCATGAATTTTGGTTCATGGGGATTCTTAACTACAATGGCGCAATGAAACACTTACTAGAAGCCTTACAAACACACAACTTACAATCTATTTAAAAAGTATTCTCCTACTCTCAACAGTCACAACTCCTGTTTATGTCATAGCAATAACTAGAAATTAAAAATGGGAACAGTAACAGACCAGAAACTAAAAGTGGGAACAGTAATAGAACAGAAACTGCAAATTGGAACAGGAATAGAACAAAAACGAGGAGAAAAAAATCGATTTTTGAGAGAGAGAGAAAGAATACAAACCTGAACAAATCAATCTCAATTAAAGCCCTAAATAAACAAACAAGAACATATCTAAAGTATGAATTTCTTTAATTTATAAACACAAATACATATGTGTTCATTCCAATTTCTTTAATTTAGGGTACAGAATAACAAAGAATCAAAAATCCCATTCTAATTGAGATAGAGAGAGAGAACGTTCGTACCTGACCAGTGGGTTGGACAACCTTCAAGAGGAGAACTAGGGTTGGAGCTATGGAGCAGGTGGAGTGCAGCGCGGAGAACACCAATTGCAATAGTGAATCGGAGAATTAGGTTTTCGGAAATTAAAGAGGAGATATACCATAATCGAATAAGGAAAGGAGATGAATGAAAGCGGCAATTCTTGGCGCCAAGATTTCATTCTTGTGAGATTCGTGAGATTCGTGAGCAGAAGAGTAGACAAGGAAAATAAGTCGGTACGTTTCGTCATGTGAATGGGTTTGGTCTTTGTGAATTAGGCAACGGGTTTGGGGTTTGGTCTTTGTGAATTAGGCGTTAATGGGTTTGCTCTTGATATTGGATATACTATTATAATATTTGATAATTAAATTTAAATATAAATATATTAATCCTAATATTTTGGTCTTGGGAATTAGGGCTTGAATGGGCATCAATTGTGTATGGATATACTATACTAATATTTAATAATTAAAAATAAATATATTAATACTAATATTTTGATAATTAGTGAGAAATTATTTGGTGGTTAAAAAAATTAATTTTTTTAGCCACAAAAAGTAATTGTTGCTAATAATTAATTGTTTGTTGCTAAAATAAAATTAAATAGCGGTAAAGTATTTGTGACGAATTTAGTGACAAATTTTATATTTCGTCGCTAAAACTAATTTTCAATGAGAAATTTTTTGTGTCTTCGCCAATAATCATTGTGCTTTAGCGAAAAAAACCAAATTTCCTCACCAATACTACCATTTTGTGATGAATTTTATTTTCATTGCTAAAGTTTGTCACTAATACTACTTTTTCTTGTAGTGATAAGACACGATAATAATTTCATGTATTCAGGTTACACGATAACCTGAGACCTAATAGGTTACCCGTTAATTTAATAAATTATTTTTACACCCCCAAATTATCTAATATTATAATTTAGTACCTAATATATATATTTGATGGTGTTATGTGAATAATGTTTGTATCGGTATTTTTTTTTTTTTTTTGTGCCATTGTAATGCTGGATTTTTTTCTTGTTTGGTTTTTTTTGGTTGAACTAGGGTATTTTGTTTTATTTTTTTTAAATAAATTTTGTTAATATGTTGTCAACTTAACTGGTTGTTAACATGTAATGGGTAGGTTAACGTGTAATGAAAATTTATCAGATAATCTTATCGTATCGTGTTTACCTAACAAGTTTCGTGTTTTCGTGTGACACGAAAAATTATTGTGTCGTGTCGTGTTCGTATTTAGGTAATCTGACACGATATGCTTATCATGTCATGTTCGTGTTTGCTCTTATCTTATCATCGTGTTATTGTGTAATGACCTATTACACGACCTGTTAAACGAATTGCCAGCCCTACCTATGACCCCTAACACCATAATAGATATTTCTCATCACCACCATTAGCATAATCAATATTTACTGTCATAATCACAGTTGATATTCTTATTATTGCCACATCCATAGTAAATATTTATTATCGTCGCCACCACCAATACAATAAATATTTGTTAACCACTACTACTACTACAACAAACATTTACTATCACTCTCGCAACCACCACAACAAATCTTAAATTACAATCACATCATCACCATAACAAATAGTCTCCATCACCACCATCACAATCAGTATTTACTGTCACAGTTACAACACAAAAAATACTCACCATCACCGTCACTACTACCACCTCAACAAACATTTATTATCACCACCACAATGAAATTCATATCACAACCACCACCGCAACAAATAGTAACATCACCACAGTAAAAATGCACCACAACAAATCAACAACAAATTTTATCAAAACATTATGAAACATTAGAGTAATTTTAAAAATCATAATTAACATTACAGTAAATTTGAGATCTTGAATGTTCAAATCTACTTAATAAATTTATTGTCATTGCAAAAAATATCAACAAGAAAAAAAAATTTAACCACAATAAACTTGTTGCAACTATTCCAACAATCCAAACAAACATCGAATTTCGAAAATGCCCTTCTGTTCTTTCAGATCAGAATTATTAGCTTATCCATAATATTTTACATAACAAATTTATTACTATCATATAAAATTAAATATGTAATTTGCAAGTGGATTTCGAAAAATTATTGTATTTTTTCAAAAATGAGAGGGATGAAGGAATAGTTGTGCAATTAATGATGCGAACAGTAGATGAAGAAATTAAAAACTATGATGGGTAGTAGCCAAAAAGGGCAGAAAATGAGGAAATCTAGACATTGACGTCCATATCTAGTGAGAAGAAACGAGATTTGGCTGTTAACAACCACATCACCGATGGTCAGCACACTTCAGCGGTGGTGTTCCATGATTTGTTTAGACAGAGAAACAGGCAGAAACGGTTGGCGTGGTAGTAGCCATAATGTTTAGAGAGACGATGATCTGGCTGTATACGGCTAGAGCTGGGCCGCCACCGCCAGATCTGGTGGCGGCGGCCCAAATCTAGTATTCCACGGCTAGATCGCCACCGTCCACCTCCGGATAAGTGGTGGTCGCCACGATTAATTGTTTAGAGAGAGAAAAAGAGAAAAGTACATAGAGAGAGAATGATGAAGCCTTCCCCATTACTAAAAAGTAAGAACAAGACTCGATATCGTCAGCGAAAGACTGGACATGTCTACGACACCCGCTCCCCTGCGAGTAACGGCATTGGAGAAGGATGAATTTTCTTGAAGATTCAAGGAGAGAGAGAAAGAGGAGAGAGATTAAAAGTGAAGAATGTATCCTTCATAATTTCTTCTATTGTTTTGAAGGGGCAATTTAGGAATCAAAGCTTAAAATTGTGTTTGTTTTTTTTGTTTTTTTTTTTTGTAAATAATATTTTACTAAAAAGAAATTTGGGCTGGGTCCATATTAATTTTCTCTTTAAATGGGACTAACTTCAAGAACTCCATCTTTTATATATATATACTTTGCTTCCAAATATTTTATTCGTTTTTTTTTTTTATAATTCCAAAATTTTCAATTCAATATTCATCAAATCCATTCATTACAATAATTTTGTGAGAAGTCCAATAATTATGTCAACATTTTAAAGTCATCGTACACTATAAAAATTGTCAAAAATTACAGAACAATAATTTTGTACTTCAAAAAAAAATTATTGTATAGCACGTGGAGTGTGTGAGCAAAAATTTTAAGTTTGTGAACTGTTCAATAAGAACCCTTTATTTTTATTTATTCATGCCAAGTTACTTTTTCCCAAAAATAAATAAATAAATATAGAAGAATAACATTTTTTTAGTCATCATGCCAATTTTATTTATTTATTTTTAATTTTTTATTTACTCTCTCTCTCTCTAAACCCTAGAATGTGGGCGACAAATTAGGGTTATAGCCGGAAACCCACAAACAGAGCAAGGGATTTAATTTTCAGAAGCGCGTCGTAACATATTTTCGTGAAACAAATTTTCTACATAAACAACAAGGATAGAGTAGAGAGAGAAACATCCATATATATATATATAGAGAGAGAGAGAGAGAGAGAGAGAGAGACCCTAGTGTGTGTGCTCAACATATTAGGGTTAAGCCGGAAACCTACAACCAGAGCAAGGGATTTAACTTCAGAAGCATAACAATTTTAGGAGATCGTCAATGGAGCTAAAACCATTTTCCTAAGATTGAGTAAAGTGATAGAGGTCTGGAGATAATTTGGATATTCGATAAATCTTAAGGAAATGGATTCAAGAGAGAAACAATCTGAAATGATTTACAAAGAATGAGAATCTAGGAGATAAGACAATCTCAATGATTTGTTCGCCGAAAATTATTTTTTTGGGAGGGTGGCATTTTTTGAGCTTCCAAGAGTGGCGTAATAGGTGCTTGGGTCAAATTCAATTTTTGATAATTGGTGGGTTTGTCGTGTTTCGGTGGTCTTTCCTTTGCCAATATTTTTTAGATGGGTTTTTGTTTTTTGGAATCTTGGACATCCTGTTTTAAATGGCCACATTCGAAAAAAGGAGAATTTTGCCAAATTTCTAGGGGGCGTATGACCATCTTCCCGTATGTAATCAAATACAAACAAGGTAAGGAAAATATTGTGGCTGATGCACTATCTAGAAGATATGCTCTTGTCTCTACTTTAAATGCAAAGTTATTGGGATTTTAATATGTTAAGGGATTGTATGCTAATGATGATGACTTTTCTAGTGTGTATGGAGCGTGTGAGAAGACAGTGTTTGGTAAGTTCTATAAAATGAATGGGTATTTGTTTAGAGTGAACAGACTTTGTGTGCCTAATTGTTTTATGCGTGAGTTTCTTGTGCGTGAAGCACATGGAGGTGGTATTGGTCATTTTGGTGTAAGGAAGACTTTGGACGTATTACATAAACACTTCTTTTGGCAAAAAATGAAACGTGATGTGGAGAGAGTTTGTGCTAGATGGGTTACGTGTAGACAAGCCAAATCCAGGTATGAAAAGCCACCTACTATCTAAGGTAGGGTTTGCTTGACCACCCACTAGCTTAGGTTTTCCATTATTGTTGATTGCCTATTTAAGAGAGTTGTGTTCCATGGGAAAACAAATCACTTGAATAATATTTCAGATTGAGGGAGTTTTCTCTTGAGTTCTTCATAGAACTTTTCCTTGAACTTATTAAGAATTTCTTGTGGCGTTCAAACTTTATACCTTCGGTTTTTGATTCCATTATAATCTTTTTATCGAGGTTGGTTACTTTATTCCTTCGGTTTGTCTTTCATTCATAAACGTTGAGTCAAGGTTTTTCTATCTAAAATTCTGTAGTTTTGTGTTTTGCCTTTTGTCGTTTATAAATCTGAATTTCAGATTGATCCTAGCAATGACACCAAAAAATTGGTTTGAGTCTCACTAGTTCTTGGTGAGGTTCGCATTATGTTCACCATATGTTCGTGTTTGATACGTACCCCACATTCGTACGGTGACCCTCCAACAAGTGTTCGTGCTTCCTAGATTTTGAGAGATTTTAACCTTTGTATTCATGACCTTAATTATTTTATGGAGCCCAGAACAATTATAATATAGATATTAGTATTTGTTCCAAAATTATTTTTCTGAGAATAGTTCAAGTGATAGAGATTGGGAGAAGACTAGGCCTTCTCGTAAAGATTAAAGATTTGGATTTCAAAGAGATGGGGAATGGGAAGCCATGAAGTAATTTTGTTATCTCTCTCTCTCTCTCTCTCTCTCTCTCTCTCTCTCTTTGGTAAGCAAAGATTATATATATGATAAGGGGAATGGTCTCATTTACTACATAATAACGTGTTTCCATGTAACCCGCAAGACCCCATACCCACAAAATACATCGATTATCAAAGGCCGAGGACTCAGGGTTACGATAATCTATCCCCAACAAGCAAGCTCATTTAGTGTCTCCTAGCACCAAACTTTTCTTTGGCCTAAACTAAACATTCAAACTATACAAGCTACACCCCAAAGCTATACACAATTGTTATACGTCATATCTATTACTAAAATATGCCAAAATAATAGAACAAGCGAAGTCACCCATTAAAGCCAATAAATGACCAAATCACCAAAAGTTTAGGAGTTCTGAATAGTAAAATGACCTGAATATCACAACCGAGAGTTGATACCAATCCAAAAAGAAATCCTCTTAAGTCAAGATCAATGTAAGAGCAAGGTAGGGAGTGTTATAATAATTGAGAAGTGGAATTGTGAACATTAAATGACAGTATTGATGTTCAGGAAAATAGTGTACCTTACAAAAATATACAATAAGAGTATTTATAGGAAAAGTGGGGAACCCTAGGGTTAGGGTTTTGACCTAAAGAGCTAAGTGGGCCAAATCCAGATATTACATTAACATCCTTCGTCAAACTCAAGGAGGTAAATGAGAGATGAACTTGAGTTTGGAAACTAGAGAGTGAAAGAGTCCGGGTGGATGAGCCATAGTGAAAATATTTGTTGTCTGATCGGTTGAACTGATGAACTGTAGACGAACCGTATTCTGGAGAATGTGATGATAGATAAACTAACAGTTAGTCTTGATGTATTTTATACGCTCGTGGAAGACATCATTGTGGGCTATCTGAATAACACTCCTATTGTCACAGTGTAAAACAGTGGCAGTAGAAAAAAAGATTCTCATGGCAACGAATAGCCATCGAAGCCAAAACAGTTCTTAAGTTGCATTAGCCATGACATAATATTCAGCTTCAGTACTAGAACGAGCAACCACAATTTGTTTCTTACTACGTCAGGAAATGAAAGAGTTACCCAAGAAAAAACAATAACTAGTGGTTGAACGTCTGTCAGTAGGATCTCCGGCCCAATCGACATTTGAATAAGCTTTTAAGGTGGGAGTAGTCTGAGTTGAGAAATGAAATCCATGAAATAAGGTACCCTTGACATTCCAAATGATGTGAAGAACAACCGAGTAATGAGTGGTCCAAGGAGTAGACAATAAATGGCTGACTTGATAAACGGCACAGACGATGAATGGGCGAGTGACAATGAG
This sequence comes from Eucommia ulmoides, assembly GCA_016647705.1. NCBI lineage: Eukaryota > Viridiplantae > Streptophyta > Magnoliopsida > Garryales > Eucommiaceae > Eucommia > Eucommia ulmoides. The sequence continues at coordinate 42,923,343 of CM028336.1, forward strand.
GTATGCTAGACTTCCAACCAGTTGGTGATATAGAATGACATCCTAAAGAAGTAAACCATCTAATAGAGTGAGTCTGATTTTTAGCTCGAGAGAAGTAGAAGCAGTGGTTGAGTCAATGATGCCAGCTTTGAAAAAAAAGATCTGAGGCATATTTAGCCTGAGAGAGAACATATCCATCTAAACTAGATGAGATTTCGAGGACAAGAAAATAGTTGATAACATAATTCTCACAGTAGATTAATTAAATACGTATAATAAAAGAGTTAGAAATTCTACCTGAAATCCGAAGTCAAAAGCCGATCCAGAATTAAAAAAAAAAAAAAAACATCCGATATATACATATATATATATATATATATATATATATATATATATAAATCATGAAATTCTCATACTTCATTCTATATATATTGATCATAAAAAACCTGTTATCCCCATTTTTCTTCGTTACTATCGTCTAACCACCACCAAAAACACTCGGAATTTTTCTCTCAATCTCAAATGCACATATCTGTGATCATGTTTTTAATTTTTTACCTTTGTTTTCTTTTCCAAAGACCCACGTGTCTATTGTTGAAACAATATGTATCTATGTGTTTTACACATATAAAATCATATATTTAAAAGTGTGGTTGAAAATGGATGACTTCCTTGGGAAGCCATAGATTTCCAACATATTTTGTTTTGTATTACTTATCCCCATGAAATAAAGAAAATATTTATTACATTCCAAAACTTTTAAAAATATGTTTTAAATAACACACCAATTCCAAAACTTTTAAAAGTGAAATTAAAATTAACATTTAATTCTCAAGAATTATCAAATATTATTTACACAAAAAATATTAAAATAATATTTATAAAAATATAAATTTTCGGGGTGTTACAATCTACCCCCTCCCCCTTAAGTAAATTTCGTCCTCAAAATTTCGTTTTTAGAAATAACTCAAAATTGCAGGGTCTTTATTAATTATATTCTAAAATCTTTTGTTTCTAAATTCTTCCGCTGCACACTTTGATTATAATAAAAAATAATAATATTGAATTCCAATTTAACTTTTTATAAGCTCGCAAAAATATCACCACATGCTTCTAATAGAAGTAAACAACCAATTTTTATTACTAAATAATAATAATAAAAATAATAATAATAATAATAATAATAATAATAATAATTATAGGAATAATGGTTATCATATTAAATCCTATATATATAAATATATACACACACGCGATACCCGTCAGCAGATTGACAGAATCCTACACCAAAATGGCGAATTCGAAAAGAATTTTGCCAATTTCTACTCAATATCCACAGCTCCTTCGACCCTCCTCCTAGGTTTGGTCGGTTTCAGATCCAACCTACACCTCTGGTCTGCCTGTTGATTACGTGACACCAACGAAACCTCAACGAGCTTCGTAACTATGATAGTGAAGATGGCGATGACAACGGGAGTCTCAACGGAAAAGAATATCTCCAGTGCCTGACAAGAAAGATGGCAATTCAAGCCTTGGCACGCTTCCCAAGAAAGGGCGTCTCTCTATACTGGCTAGTTTTTCTTCTACTGTTGTTTGTTTTCCCTATACTTTATTTAGCGAGTCCAATCGGGTCGAGTGTGAGAGTAAATTTTTCATTTCGCAAAATTCTGTTAATTATTTAACCAATACAATTAAATGTGAATTGCATTGGAGGTAGTTGTGCTGAAAATACCACATGAGTATAAAGTGTAATTCGGTTAAACTACTAGAGGTAAATTACCACTAATCCTATAATAAAATAAGTATTCAGTATTTAGAAATTATATTTTTCTCGAGACCTAATTTTTTACATACCTTTCTTTAAAATTAGTATTTGAGATGCAAGTATAAAATACTCATGAGTGGGAGTGGAAAGAGTTTATGACACTAAGGTGACGTTTGGTACGTGGGATTCCAGATGAGATTAAAATGGCTGTGGGAGTTGTCATTCCATTCCTACGTTTGGTACGCGGGATTTAATCGCATTCCCATTACCAATGAATCCTTAATACCACAAAGCTTGAGATTAACCAATACCAAGTTAAACATGGTATTGGTTAATCCCAATTGTATGAGATTAAGTTTTAATTAATAATTGGGCAAAAAATGAAACCAAATACAAAATAAATATTTGAATTCAAATAAAATTTAATTAAATTAACTATTATACCACTTGAAAATTAAATTAAATTACTATTTTACCCTTTAATGTTCTTCCAATACCACATGTAATCCCTTTCGTCACCAAACATATAAATGACAATGACCATTTCATTTTATTGTCATACTAATTCTAATCCTATTGTCATTCCATTTCATTCCACCGTACCAAATGTAGCGGAAAGGTCTTCTTCCATGTATGGATATTAAAAGTATGGAGCAAACTGATGCAAATTTATTCCCCAGAATTTTAATTAAATTACTACTTGTGACTGTTCGCATTTTAATTAAACTTAATTTTTTGTCCATCTTACATACAAAAGTCCTCTTGATTGAGATAAATAAATTGCCTTAAAAATTGTAATTACAATTTAACCTGAGGTCCATTTTGGACATATTTAAAAGAATAATTAATTTAAAAATAAAAAATAACAAAATTTGTGATTTCTCCACTGTTCAAACCTCTGCATGCACTTGTTGTTGCTCTTCATGTTTTGTCTCTCCCTTCTTATTGTCGCTCTTATATTCTCCGTACAAGTAAGAGGCAAAACCCCATAGGCACAAGGCCAAAGCCACCCCCTTATCAGCATTGAAACTCTCTGGTAAGACGATGACGGCGAAAATTTGTTGTACTGGAACTAAAAGGGCTGAGACTATGCCACCAAAAAGTGAAGAGGAGCAAAATATCAACCCAATGTTCCCTATTACAATTAGTTGGAGTGCTATTGCTGCTAAAATCAATACCATGTAGTACTTTGTTGCCCCAAGTTCAAATTCGGATGCCTCTTTTGGAATAGCCTGCATATGGTAATCTAGTATAAATTTAAAGGATACAAAAATGTAATTTAATAAATTGATGTTAAAACGATTAAATTGTGAGACACAAAGATCTGACTTTCGTATTTTTTGAAGTACCTGAAAATCTCCGTTAATAATCATGGGAACGGTGCAAAATAGAGTGGCAAATATTGACACCACAAGTTGTACTTGCATGAGAAGATCAAAGGTCACCGGAATCTTAGATTTTTGGTTGCTATACTCTACTCCGGACATGAATAAACCATGCAGCGCTGCAGCCGAAATTGTCATTATGAACCCTAACATGTATTTTTGATTAGATTCTCCATTTGGCTTATCCCCGTTCATGTGAACCCCCAAGACGATTGATCCCATGGCCATAAGAACCACTGCATTTATTGAGTAATGCGTGAACCTGTGCAACAATGGCCCAAAAAAATTATTTTAAGGAAAATCCAAATTTCCTGACAAAAATATTAACTTCATGCTGCAATTATATTTTTCCAAAACTTTATGAAAACTGATCAATTATTAGGTGAAGTTTGTACTAATAATTGTTCAAAATTTATGTTGTAAAACATTTATTAAACAGAAAAAGAAAATGAATTCAATAGAGTTCTTGTTTTTTTTCATTTGGTAGGCATTCAGTAGGGTGCATGTATTCAATGAGATCGACTAGTTTTATCATTGAACTAACCTGTGTCTAATCACGAGAAAAGCGAAAATTGCGATGAATGCAAGTTGAGTGGTGCTGAGAAGAGCAAAAACTGAGACAGGGAGATAAGAGATGCCAACGGTGTACAGATAGCTTTCCAAGCCAAGCATGAGTCCCAAGAAGGCATTGGCAATCACGAGTCGTTTGGAAGCCAGAAGCCTAGCAATATTTGCCTTCGCTCGACCTCCAGTGTAAGAAAAGGCGATAGGAATGATCATGAGAGGAAAGCCAGCTGTCAATAGCCAAGCACCCAACCACCTACTCTTGCCGCCGTGCAAGAAGTAGATCCTGGTGAGTAAAGCGCCTCCAACTTGGCCGATTGCCACCAAAATGAAATTGAAAAAGATAAGGAGTAGTTTACTAGTTTTGTGGGTTTGATTTGGTTGGATGACATTGTTTGCTTCTTCATGGTTTGAAAAAACATTGTTTTGTGACATTGCAAGATATGAATGATTTGGGCAACTGTTAGGGCAAAGGAAGAAAAATGCAAAGAAGAGTAGAGACTTGTGCTTAAGCTACCATGCAAGAGATATGGCTGTATATATAGGTGATGCCCCTTGGCCTTGGTGGTTTACTACAATTATTATTATTGTCGAGGCATGGACCACATAGCCGTTACTTATGACCAATCAATTCTTACTTCTAACCACGTGGGCTTTAGCCAACTTGACTATAAATGTTGACTGATGAGAATCTTTGCTTCAAGGTTAATTGCACGTTTACCCCTACAAGTTTGAGTGTTGTTACATAGATCCTTATCTTTTTATTTTTGACTAATTATTCCCTTGACCTTTAATTTTAGTCCTAAATTTGCTACCTCTCTTGCAAAAGTTTATCATGTAAATTTAAAGGGTATAAAGTGTCGTCTACTAGAGATTGATACGCAATTCTAAGACTATAAAGAAAATACTTAGAAACAACGCATATTTCTAAAAAGATTAGGACACGAAATGAAGTTATACTGAAACTTTAGGGATGAAAAGTGTAACTTATGTATAAATTGCTGTTAGCCTCTTTTGGAGACCCTGACTACTGGCGGTAGTAGTAGACCGCAAGGCGGAGACTGACAGAAAATGAGTTAGAGAGGGAATTTTCGGAGAAAGAGTGACGAGTTGTTTACCTATTAAAAATTAAAAAAAAAAAAATTACTGAAAGAGAATAGTTTTTAACTTATTTACATGAGTAATGCATTTCGCCCTTGTGAAGGGCGAAATCGAATTTTATTTTTTTTTTTGATTCCGTGCTTGTGAACAGCGGGATCAAAAAAAATTAATTTAATTTGATCCCGCCCTTCGCAAGGGCGGGATCAAATGAAATTTTTTTTTTTTTTAAAATATGATCCCGCCCTTGTGAAGGGCGGGATCAACAAACGGCGACCAGCCGTTTGCTTTGGCCGGTCAAACGACCGGCCAAAGCTGCAAACAAGGCAGCCTTTTAGGCTGCCTTCTTTCCCCCCTCCCTTTTGAATTTTTGAATTTTTGAATTTTTGAAATCTCGGTATATGTGCACAACTTCGTCTATAAATATCACTTGCCGAATTTCATTAAAATTCACATTTCTTCATTTCCTCCTTCTCTCATTTGTTCTTCATTTTGATATTTAATGTTCTAATTACACTTCTTCTATTCAGACTTCTACTCCTCTATTCACAGGTTAGTATATTTTTAACGTTTTTTTAATTTATTTGTTAATTTAATTAGTATATTTTTTACCTTTATTTGTTAGTTAGTTGGTTAATTTAATTGTTGAAGTAAAAATTATACTTTGACCATTTTCACATGTTTAAGAAAATATAAAATAATATATTATTTAAAAAAAAATATTAGTTAGTTAGTTTAATTTTTTACTCTAGCTATTTAATTAAAAAAAATATGCACTTTGACCCCTAAAAGTTTAACAACTAGAAAAATATAAATTTTTAATATATTATTTTAAAATAAATTATTAGTTTGTTTGTTTGTTTTGTTAATTTAATTTGTTGGTTTAGTTGTTTAATTAGTTGGTTAGTTTAATTTGTTAATTTAGTTGTTAAATTAAAAATTACACTTTGTCTCCTTTCACATGTGTAGAAAAATATACACTTTGGCCCCTGAAATTTTTTCAATTACAAAAATATAAAATTTTCAACCTATTGTTTTAAAATAAATTGTTAGTTAGTTTCATTTTTGAATTTTGTTATTTAATTTAAAATGTATTTATTTAATTTGTTAATTTAGTTGTTAAATTAAAAATTACACTTTCGCCCCATGTGTACGAAAATATAAATCAACATCTTACATTTTTAGTTAGTTTAATTTTCTAATTTAGCTATTTAATTAAAAATACACTTTGGCCCCTGAAATTTTGATAATTAGAAAAATATAAAATTAAAATACCTATTATTTTGTTTAATTTGTTAATTTAGTTGTTAAATTAAAAATTACACTTTCGCCCCGTTCACATGTGTAGGAAAATATAAATCAACATATTACATTTTTAGTTAGTTTAATTTTGTAATTTAGCTATTTAATTAAAAATATACATTTTGGCCCCTTAAATTTTGATAATTAGAAAAATATAAAATTAAAATACCTATTATTTGTTTAATTTAGTTGTTAAATTAAAAATTACACTTTCACCCCTTTCACATGTGTAGGAAAATATACACTTTGGCCCTTGAAATTTTTTCAATTAGAAAAATATTAAATATTCAACCTATTGTTTTAAAATAAATTGTTAGTTAGTTTCATTTTTTAATTTCGTTATTTAATTTAAAATGTATTTATTTAATTTGTTAATTTAGTTGTTAAATTAAAAATTACACTTTCGCCCCTTTCACATGTGTACGAAAATATACACTTTGGCCCTTGAAATTTTTTCAATTAGAAAAATATTAAATATCAACCTATTGTTTTAAAATAAATTGTTAGTTAATTTCATTTTTTAATTTCGTTATTTAATTTAAAATGTATTTATTTAATTTGTTAATTTAGTTGTTAAATTAAAAATTACACTTTCGTCCCTTTCACATGTGTAGGAAAATATAAATCAACATATTATATTTTTAGTTAGTTTAATTTTTTAATTTAGCTATTTAATTAAAAATATACACTTTGGCCGCTTAAATTTTGATAATTAGAAAAATATAAAATTAAAATACCTATTATTTGTTTAATTTAGTTGTTAAATTAAAAATTACACTTTCGCCCCGTTCACATGTGTAGGAAAATATAAATCAACATATTACATTTTTAGTTAGTTTAATTTTCTAATTTAGCTATTTAATTAAAAATATACACTTTGGCCCCTGAAAATTTGACAATTAGAAAAATATAAAATTAAAATACCTATTATTTGTTTAATTTGTTAATTTAGTTGTTAAATTTTGATAGGCGAAAATGTCCATCCCGACCCTGCCTTGCACCCAATTGATCTTGTCGGTTTATTGTAATGAATGTTTATGCTACTTTATTTTTTTGTTATGTCAACTTTTATGTATTATAAATTTTATGCACTTATCGCGCACATTTCTTTATAATGAATCTTATATTTTGTTTATAAATATGATTAAATTTTAATTTCGTACTAACAAATTTACCACGAGTGTTGTGGGAAAAAATTTCAACTATGCATCCTGGGCCTGAAGATACTTCAGTTCTACACCAACAGGGACAGCACAGGTCCGAACTAGTTTGGTTAGCGCAGGTAAACATTTAGGTTATTGCATTTTTTTTTTTTTTATTTAAGTTTTTTAATTTTTTAATGTTATTTATTATGTCTTATTAAATGTTTCAGGATATCAATACTTTTGACTGTGTTGGACACGATGTAGGGGAATGGAGAGAAAATATCCTCCCTAGAGTTATACAGTTAATAGAATCAGTCGGTTTGTACGGCCCATTTAGGTTGTGGCCGAAGCGGTTAGATAGGGCCCTCATAACCGCGTTGGTAGAGAGATGGCGTCCGGAGACGCACACTTTCCATCTACCTGTCGGGGAAATGACTGTCACATTGCAGGACGTGACTGTCTTATTGGGGTTACCCGTGCATGGGTTGCCAGTTATCCAGAATGATGACTCGCATGAGGATACCGTCTGGCAGAGACTCTGCGGTGAGCTACTCGGAGTGCAACCACCAGTGGATAAGATTAGGAATGGGTCTTTGACGCTGAAGTGGTTACGGGATACCTTTGCTATAGTTCCTGACGAGGCCGACGAGGAGGTTATGCATTGCTACGCACGTGCATATTGCTTGCTTATGCTTGGTGAGATGTTGTTTTCTGATAAATCACACAACAGAATTAAGTTAGCCTACCTCCTATTGCTGCGTGACTTGACACCTTTCGTCAAGTATAGCTGGGGCAGTGCGACCCTAGCGATCCTCTACCGCGAGCTCTGTAAGGCGACGAAGCCCAACACGAAACACATTGCCGGGTGCCTATTTTTGTTGGAGTGTTGGGCTTGGGAGCGATTTCCAAGGCTTCGGCCTGAAGTAGTCCCTCTCCCCGACTATAATATATCATTCGGAGAGCTCGACTACGGCGGCGACTTGAAGTTCCCAGCTGCTCCGAGGGGTTCTTGGTAAGTAATTAGTATTTTCTTTTTAATTTCATTTATCATGTAATAGATATTTATTTATGGATATTAAACTTATGATTTATATTTTTGGTGTACAGGTGGACTCTTCAATTTAATTTGGATAATTTGCCGATGCATATTTTGGTGGTGTATCGCGATCAGTTAGATCGCTTGAAGAATGACGAGGTTATTTATTTACTTATATCGAAATTTTAATTTTTTTATTTGTTTGTTTATATTTTATTTTACAGGTCATTTGGATGCCCTATACCTTGCCGACTTTGCCTCCATATACTAAAGATGGAGAAGATATTTGGATGGCAAAGTTGTCCCTAATATGCTATGAGATTGTCGAGTACACGTATCCCCTCCGCGTGCTACGACAGTTTGGTTATCGCCAAGGGGTTCCTGAACCGGTAATGTGGGACAGGAACTTGCACAAATTACTCGGCGAGGATACTTCCGTGCAAACTGGGCTGACCATCACCATGCACATATAGTTGCGTGGAATAATCGGCAAGCACCAGATGTCGGCAATTTTGAGCAAGGGATAGGGGTTGACCAAGAATACATAGATTGCTATTGGCGAATCACACAAAGAGTTTTGGTCAACCCGGCGTACCAACCTCAGTTTGGGTATCTACCAATAGGAGGACGACTGGGATTAGATGTATGATCACATTGACTGTACCATCTGTTTAGTTATATGAGTTAGATTATGTTGTTATTATTCATGTATTAATTAAACCAATTTATGTGTTTCGTAGGATACGGAGGTATCAAACTTGATACGCTTGAGTGATCTAACCCTGCGGTCCGGTACTGCAGAATCGGGTATCGAGCTGGCTCATGCCATCAATGATGGTACCATTGGGAGGATGTATCGAGGAGTACCACGCCATGTGGCAACTGACGTTCCTTCATCTTCTCAGGCTACTCCTCAGCCTTCTCCTCAGCCATGGACTTCTGATGCCTATCGTCCAGGTAGTGTGGGCGATGCCGAACCTTCTACATCGTACGGCATGGGCGCTTATGCCAGATCATCTAGTACGTACGGCATGGGCGCTCATGCTGAATCATCTAGTTCGTACGGCATGGGTGACGATGCTGGGCCATCCAAATTGTACCAGATGCATGACCCTTATTCGCATTACGCATCAAAGCTAGGTACACACCCGTCATCGTCATTCGTCACTCTGGAGATGGATGAATTTATTTCAACTTCAGGCGTCATTCCTCCGGTGGCATTTGCCGAACCCACAAGATTGCAAAGACAAGTGTCGCCGGTGCCGTGGTTCGAGGACGACGTCGATGCTATCCCGGGGAGTATGCATCAAGCGTTCACAAACTTCGGACAAGTTACACAAGTTCATGAGGAGGCTGAGGAACCTCCTGTTGCACAACGACGAAGGCGGAGGAACGGCTGTCGGAGGCCTTGCGGTACATAATTAGTTATGTAGTTGATAGTTTAGTTATAGAAATGTAAATACATTTTTTTTGTAAATATATAGTTATATAGTAATTTATGTAGTTAGTAAATACATTTTTTTGTAACGTCTGGAGATTTAGAAAGTTGTTGATCTACCGTATATATTGCTTCGCAAATAGATACAGAATTTGAATGGGAGATTGAGCAATGTGTCTAACATTCCGGAAAGATTCTTAAAAAGGCAAAACAACTCGTAACAGTATAATATTAAAGGCGATTAAAGTTAAAATAATCATAAATATTATATTAAAAAAATATTACATAGACGGAAACAAATTTAACGATATTTGTTACAAAACTCATAACAAAGACAGTATATAAGAAATACAGTACATAATATCATGAAAATAGTGACAATAAAAACACTCCAAAATAAAATACCAGAGCAAAAAATTAATTATTCTTCATTCGACATGTACCCCTCAGACAAATATTCATTGTTATTTATCACGTTATGGTATTCGTTTGGAGAGAGTGCTCTGTTGCTTGCGGCAGCCATTTCATTGGCTAGTTATAGTAGATAATATCTATTTCTGTGCAACAACATTTGATTATTCTCCAGGCGAATTCGTGTAATAGCATCTTCAATCTCGGTTGTGTCATCAATTATACATCGTCGAGGCATCTGAAGACTTCGACGATGCGGAACTGGTGCATTAAGATTTCTCAAACAAAATACAAGGTTGTTAGACTCATTCACCCTGTATTCCCATTCTTGGCGTAGACCGACGCGATACTCTATCGGGTTGGTCTCTTGATCACTCCAGTAATCATCATAATATGGTTTTAAAACCCAACATCTTTGGTGATCCCACGGTCCATGCCAACCCAAAACACCATATGAGTTCTCCTCACTTGAAAAACCATATGAACTTTCTTCACTTGAATTAATATGTGAAGACATTACGAAAATTATAGGCTGAACAGTTTCTTTACAAATATTATACTGCAAATTAAGAGTTCACAAAAAAATTAGTTTTTTAAAAAGATAATTAATGAAAAATTATGTTTTATAACTTATGTACACAAGCCTTAAATTAAAAAAAAAAACTAACCCAACATCACCTATCAATTGAAAGAGAAAAAGTCAGTTGTTTGGTAGAAGTAACGTTATTATAATTTAACGTAGAAATGATACATTAGATTTCAAAGGAAATACATAATTAAACTACAATTCACCAACGTGAAAACATTAAACATTACTCTCATCATCAGACATTTCAATATCTGACTGATATTGAGGATTCTTTGCATGTCTCATGTAAGTACGCGATTCGGCGAATAAACCTTGTTCAAGACGCTCACGTGCCGTCGTTTTAAGCTCATGTCGAAAAATTCGAATTTGCATTCGGTTATTTTCTTCACGGTAGCGATGCAACGCCATTTGAAGATTATGCGGCGTGTCTGTTGGCATTGTTCTGGCCAATTGATACACTATTGGAATATTATATTGCCTGCATCCGTCCACCATAACCTCTGATTGGTTGACACGATAAGTGTATTCCTCCCGCATCCTTACAACCGACCGTGAAGAGTAACGAACTCTTGGATCTAAAGAGTATGAGAATTCGTCTTCCAAAAGCCAGTTACGTCCCATTGAACGATACAAATCTCTCACCGTGTACATTTTCAATCCTTTTAATTTTAGTACGAAATTAAAATTTAATCATATTTATAAACAAAATATAAGATTCATTATAAAGGCAATATGCGCAACAAGTGTATAGAATTTATAATACATAACAGTTGACATAACAAAAAAAAAAATAGCATAAACATTCATTACAATAAACCGATAAGATCAATTGGGTGCATGGCGGGGTGGGGATGGACATTTTCACCTATCATGTCCAGTTTGGGAACATAAACCGCAACGATTTGTCATTGTTCTGCGCGACTGATCCATCTCGTTTTGAATGCGAGTGGAATTGGGTCGACCACGATGCACAACTCGAAGTCTATCATGGTCTGGAATGAGGTTCGGAAAATTGGTCTCTGGCCAGTAGTCCTCATGAAGAATCGGCCGAAACGAAGACTCCCATGCCATCAATTGGTTTGTCATTGTATACTCAGTAGCAATATAGCGGAATGCATTAACTCTACTATACTCTGTGGCCGCAAGCATATGGGAGCACGGATATCGCCAAATTTTAAACTTCCCACATGTGCAATCAGGGTTATCTCCTAGTGTGACTTCATGAAGAATCAAGCCCCCAGTAAGAGTCTTCCTAGTTTTCACATGGAAGATCATATTCTCTCTAGAAAAAAAAATATTTAGTTGTTAAATTATGTCGTAACAATTATATGTAACGTGAAAAAATAATAATGAATACTAAATTACCGATTGAATATTTGAATCTCGTATGTTTTAGACTTGGCTTGAGATTTCTGTATTTTATCAACGACATGTTTAGCATATACGTAACCGTCAGCTGAGTCCTTTAAAGTTTGTTGTCGACCAATATCAAAGTATTTAACCATCCTGTAGAACGTAATCTTGACGGCTGCAGTTATTGGAACATTTCTTGCACCCTTTAAACAGTTGTTAAATACCTCTGCATAATTGGTCGTCATGACTCCCCAACGCTTACCATTGTCGTGTGCCCTGGTCCATTTGTAAGGTGCATGATTGCTCAACCATGCATGCGCCTGAACATCAATCTTTTTGATCTCTTCCATGATAGCATCGTATTTTCGAATTTGTGTTGCAGCACCTGCATTCCAAGCAAGATCTTTGAGATGCTGATTTTTAGCAATCTTATTGAAATTGCTACAAAGGTGCCGCAAACAAAATTGATGATATCGGAGGGGCTCGTTATGTTGATTAAGCCAAATATTGTCAACTGCACTAATAATGCCGGCGTGTCTATCAGATATCAATGTAACCTCAGGACGATCACCGACAATATGACGCTTAAGCATGTAGATGAACCAGCGCCAACATTGGTAATCCTCCATCGGTACGACTGCAAAAGCCAATGGGTAGCACTTGTTGGACGACGTCATTCCTATGGCGATTAAAATCTTTCCATCATATTTACCATACAAATGGGTCCCGTCAATGGTGATTACAGGGCGACAATAACGCCATCCATCGATTGAAGCTTTGAATGCCCAAAATACCATGTCGAACATCCTATAGTCAGGCATATCAGTCGACACAGTGCTCCACTCAACAATCGTACCTGCATTGTAGTACTGCAACGCGACCATAAACTTCGGTAACTTTCGGTATGATTCATCCCAATCTCCGAACAAGGTCTCAATGGCTTTAGATCTAGCCAACCAAGCTTTTCTATAGGAGATAGTGTATCCATGAGCCTCCTTCACGTAAGCCACAATGACGCCAATCTTCAATTCTGGATCCTGTTCTACTTGTCCAAGTATTAGGTTCGAAATGAGTGCAGAATCCAAATTTTTATGATCTACAGCAGTATGATTATAGAAACATGTGTGTTGCCCCTCATACTGTGTAATCTCAAACATACCGTGACTTTTTTTCCTCCCCGCCCGCAACCTCCAATCGCATCCATATGAACAATTAATCGACCAGAGCTTCTTGTTCGTTTGCGAGACATAAAACTCTTTGTTCTTTTTCAAGTGGTAAAATTTGACGGCCTGCTGGAGATGTTCCTTGTCCTTAAAGACCATACCAGTACGGAATTCGTCCATCTCCGGTGTCCAAAAATTCTTCCGCAACTTCGGCTCGTATTTCGCCAAGTCATCGTCGTCACCCCATTCCAAGTTATTGAAAAATGAAATTACATTGTCTAACTCCAATTGCTGATTTTTACCCCCCTTGCCCGCTAGGCCCAGCATCTAGATCTTCGTCTGGCTGAAACGCAAAATCCGCATCGAACTCTTCTTCTGACACATCGTCGCGACTATCAATTGTATCAAAGTCACCACCATAATTACTTATGTTATCTTGCGGCGGACTACTCGGTGAATAATGGGGATGTGGAAAAGCAGAGCTGGTGCCATGACCACGGTCAATCATACTATGAGAATGATCTTGCTCTGGAATATAGGGGAGTGGGACGGTGTAATTAGACTCAAGTAATTGGGGGTGCAGCATAGGAGTATTGTGGGAATGATATTGTTCTAGACTGTAAGGGGGTGGGATGGTGTAATTAGATTGGACTGCTTGGGGAACGGTGCCGAAAAATTGTCCATCAAATTGGGTACTGTACGGATTTAAACTCTGGGTCATTAAGTTGGTAAAATGACCACTTGGGGGAAAAAAATTTGGACCATCATCAAATGCCCGTTCTATCTCTACATATACTTCAACAACAAGAAGGGAGGGTATATAAAGAGGTAACTCAAGCACTTGGTTTAATGCTGAGTCATCCTCGATAGAAAACAAAGTATATTTATAGTTCGACCCGAAAAGAGCTATCGGCATCCTACACTTTAGTTTCAAAATTCCAGTAACCCCATCTTCAAGAACACATGGTTTTAGCGTCTCAATTAATTCATTTAAGCTTGTTCCCCTACGGACAACCAAAGATTTTACAACTGATGTACTATAACAAACCCCGAACTCCGTACCTTCCAATATTCTACCACCCCAATACAATAACAATCGAACGTGATCTATTTCAAGCGGCTATCATTTGACAAGGCAAAACAAAACAAGAAAATAATATCGTTAACTAAAACTCAATCACAAAAGTATGTTGGTTTATAGTGTTCATTTTTTATGGATTAGAGTAATTTATTTTCAATCCTTAATATTTTACTTATTTTGAATTTATTCAATAATTATTTTAACTTTAACTCTAAATCGAATATAAATTCCACGTCAAGCTAATATCAACTAAATAGATTCAATTAATTTGAGGAATGAAAGTGCACAATTTGTACATCATATTCCAATGTTTGTAGTGTAAATTTTTTATGGATTTCAGTAATTTATTTTCAATCTTAACATTTTACTTACCAATATAACAAGTTTAATAAACTAACCAAAAATTATTTTATATAAGTTTAAACAAATACATTTTAAATTAAATAACGAAATTCAAAAAATAAAATAAATTAACAAATTAAACAAATAATAGGTATTTTAATTTTATATTTTTCTAATTATCAACTTTTCAGGGGCCAAAATGTATATTTTTAATTAAATAGCTAAATTAGAAAATTAAACTAACTAAAAATGTAATATGTTGATTTATATTTTCCTACACATGTGAAAGGGGTGAAAGTATAATTTTCAATTTAACGAAAAATAAAACAAATAATAGGTATTTTAATTTTATATTTTTCTAATTATCAAAATTTAAGGGGCCAAAGTGTATATTTTTAATTAAATAGCTAAATTAAAAAATTAAACTAACTAAAAATATAATATGTTGATTTATATTTTCGTACAAATGTGAAAGGGGCGAAAGTGTAATTTTTAATTTAACAAGTAAATTAACAAATTAAATAAATACATTTTAAATTAAATAACGAAATTAAAAAATGAAACTAACTAACAATTTATTTTAAAACAATAGGTTGAATATTTAATATTTTTCTAATTGAAAAAATTTCAAGGGCCAAAGTGTATATTTTCCTACACATGTGAAAGGGGCGAAAGTGTAATTTTTAATTTAACAACTAAATTAAACAAATAATAGGTATTTTAATTTTATATTTTTCTAATTATCAAAATTTAAGGGGCCAAAGTGTATATTTTTAATTAAATAGCTAAATTACAAAATTAAACTAACTAAAAATGTAATATATTGATTTATATTTTCGTACACATGTGAAAGGGGCGAAAGTGTAATTTTTAATTTAACAACTAAATTAACAAATTAAATAAATACATTTTAAATTAAATAACGAATTAAAAAATGAAACTAACTAGCAATTTATTTTAAAACAATAGGTTGAATATTTAATATTTTTCTAATTGAAAAAATTTCAAGGGCCAAAGTGTATATTTTTGTACACATGTGAAAGGGGCGAAAGTGTAATTTTTAATTTAACAACTAAATTAACAAATTAAATAAATACATTTTAAATTAAATAACGAAATTAAAAAATGAAACTAACTAACAATTTATTTTAAAATAATAGGTTGAATATTTAATATTTTTCTAATTGAAAAAATTTCAAGGGCCAAAGTGTATATTTTCCTACACATGTGAAATGGGCGAAAGTGTAATTTTTAATTTAACAACTAAATTAAACAAATAATAGGTATTTTAATTTTATATTTTTCTAATTATCAAAATTTAAGGGGCCAAAGTGTATATTTTTAATTAAATAGCTAAATTACAAAATTAAACTAACTAAAAATGTAATATGTTGATTTATATTTTCGTACACATGTGAAAGGGGCGAAAGTGTAATTTTTAATTTAACAACTAAATTAACAAATTAAATAAATACATTTTAAATTAAATAACGAAATTAAAAAATGAAACTAACTAACAATTTATTTTAAAACAATAGGCTGAATATTTAATATTTTTCTAATTGAAAAAATTTCAAGGGCCAAAGTGTATATTTTCCTACACATGTGAAAGGGGCGAAAGTGTAATTTTTAATTTAACAACTAAATTAACAAATTAAATAAATACATTTTAAATTAAATAACGAAATTAAAAAATGAAACTAACTAACAATTTATTTTAAAACAATAGGTTGAATATTTAATATTTTTCTAATTGAAAAAATTTCAAAGGCCAAAGTGTATATTTTCCTACACATATGAAAGGGGCGAAAGTGTAATTTTTAATTTAACAACTAAATTAAACAAATAATAGGTATTTTAATTTTATATTTTTCTAATTATCAAAATTTAAGGGGCCAAAGTGTATATTTTTAATTAAATAGCTAAATTAAAAAATTAAACTAACTAAAAATGTAATATGTTGATTTATATTTTCCTACACATGTGAAAGGGGCGAAAGTGTAATTTTTAATTTAACAAGTAAATTAACAAATTAAATTAATACATTTTAAATTAAATAACGAAATTAAAAAATGAAACTAACTAATAATTTATTTTAAAACAATAGGTTGAATATTTAATATTTTTCTAATTGAAAAAATTTCAAGGGCCAAAGTGTATATTTTCCTACACATGTGAAAGGGGCGAAAGTGTAATTTTTAATTTAACAACTAAATTAAACAAATAATAGGTATTTTAATTTTATATTTTTCTAATTATCAAAATTTAAAGGGCCAAAGTGTATATTTTTAATTAAATAGCTAAATTAAAAAATTAAACTAACTAAAAATATAATATGTTGATTTATATTTTCCTACACATGTGAAAGGGGCGAAAGTGTAATTTTTAATTTAACAAGTAAATTAACAAATTAAATAAATACATTTTAAATTAAATAACGAAATTAAAAAATGAAACTAACTAACAATTTATTTTAAAACAATAGGTTGAATATTTAATATTTTTGTAATTGAAAAAATTTCAAGGGCCAAAGTGTATATTTTCCTACACATGTGAAAGGGGAGAAAGTGTAATTTTTAATTTAACAACTAAATTAAACAAATAATAGATATTTTAATTTTATATTTTTCTAAATATCAAAATTTAAGGGGCCAAAGTGTATATTTTTAATTAAATAGCTAAATTAAAAAATTAAACTAACTAAAAATATAATATGTTGATTTATATTTTCCTACACATGTGAAAGGGGCGAAAGTGTAATTTTTAATTTAACAAGTAAATTAACAAATTAAATAAATACATTTTAAATTAAATAACGAAATTAAAAAATGAAATTAACTAACAATTTATTTTAAAACAATAGGTTGATATTTAATATTTTTCTAATTGAAAAAATTTCAAGGGCCAAAGTGTATATTTTCGTACACATGTGAAAGGGACGAAAGTGTAATTTTTAATTTAACAACTAAATTAACAAATTAAATAAATACATTTTAAATTAGATAACGAAATTAAAAAATGAAACTAACTAACAATTTATTTTAAAACAATAGGTTGAATATTTAATATTTTTCTAATTGAAAAAATTTCAAGGGCCAAAGTGTATATTTTCCTACACATGTGAAAGGGGTGAAAGTGTAATTTTTAATTTAACAACTAAATTAAACAAATAATAGGTATTTTAATTTTATATTTTTCTAATTATCAAAATTTAAGGGGCCAAAGTGTATATTTTTAATTAAATAGCTAAATTACAAAATTAAACTAACTAAAAATGTAATATGTTGATTTATATTTTCCTACACATGTGAACGGGGGGAAAGTGTAATTTTTAATTTAACAACTAAATTAACATATTAAACAAAATAATAGGTATTTTAATTTTATATTTTTCTAATTATCAAAATTTCAGGGGCCAAAGTGTATTTTTAATTAAATAGCTAAATTAGAAAATTACCTAACTAAAAATGTAAGATGTTGATTTATATTTTCTTACACATGGGGCGAAAGTGTAATTTTTAATTTAACAACTAAATTAACAAATTAAATAAATACATTTTAAATTAAATAACAAAATTCAAAAATGAAACTAACTAACAATTTATTTTAAAGCAATAGGTTGAAAATTTTATATTTTTGTAATTGAAAAAATTTCAGGGGCCAAAGTATATATTTTTCTACACATGTGAAAGGGGACAAAGTGTAATTTTTAATTTAACAACTAAATTAACAAATTAAACTAACCAACTAATTAAACAACTAAACCAACAAATTAAATTAACAAAACAAACAAACAAACTAATAATTTATTTTAAAATAATATATTAAAAATTTATATTTTTCTAGTTGTTAAACTTTTAGGGGTCAAAGTGCATATTTGTTTTAATTAAATAGCTAGAGTAAAAAATTAAACTAACTAACTAATTTTTTTTTTTAAATAATATATTATTTTATATTTTCTTAAACATGTGAAAATGGTCAAAGTATAATTTTTACTTCAACAATTAAATTAAAAAATTAAATTAACCAACTAACTAACAAATAAAGGTAAAACATATACTAATTAAATTAACAAATAAATTTAAAAAACGTTAAAAATATACTAACCTGTGAATAGAGGAGTAGAAGTCTGAATAGAAGAAGTGTAACTAGAACATAAAATATCAAAATGAAGAATAAATGAGAGAAGGAGGAAATGAAGAAATGTGAATTTTAATGAAATTCGGCAAGTGATATTTATAGACGAAGTTGTGCACATATACCGAGATTTCAAAAATTCAAAAATTCAAAAATTCAAAAGGGAGGGGGGAAAGAAGGCAGCCTAAAGGCTGCCTTCTTTGCAGCTTTGGCCGGTCGTTTGACCGGCCAAAGCAAACGGCGACCAGCCGTGTAAATGGCTGGTCGCCGTTTGTTGATCCCGCCCTTCACAAGGGCAGGATCATATTTTAAAAAAAAGAAAAAATTCATTTGATCCTACCCTTGTGAAGGGCGGGATCAAATAAAAAAAAAAAAAAAAATTATTGATCCCGCCCTTCGCAAGGGCAGGATCAAATTAAATTAATATTTTTTGATCCCGCTGCTCACAAGCGCGGGATCAAAAAAAAAAAAAAAAATTCGATTTCGCCTTTCACAAGGGCGAAATGCATTACTCATGTAAATAAGTTAAAAACTATTCTCTTTCAGTAATTTTTTTTTTTTTTTTAATATTTAATATATAAACAACTCAAAGAGTGACTATATATTTTCTAATTAGTACGGAATTATTTATGGCTTTTTTGACTATATATTTGGACTTTGATTCTTATATACCATATATATATATAGATACATAGTTATGGCTACACCGTTGTAGCTATTTTAGGAAATTTTATTGATCAGTCCAATGAATTAAAGTTTATCATAATGTCCTCTACCCATTACAATAATTTTTTTTAGATTAGATTTAAAATTATTATAATATACAAAAATTGTTTTAGTTTTTCTATATAAAAAATTATTATAACTTTTATAATGTAGACTTTTGGACTTTTGATACAAATTTTGGATTTGTAAAAAAAATATTATTATACGCGAATCGTATAATAATATTCTAATCGTATAATAATATTTTGGATTTGGTTAAAATTTTAATTATGTGAACTGTTGATAATTTTTTTATTTTATTTTATTTTAATATATAGTAAATTACTATAAACAAAATTAAAAAAGAATGATAATAATTAAGATTCCAAAAGAACATTAGTTGAACATGAAGTAGCTTCTATTGAATAATACTTACACAAATAATTCAATTAATCCGTGTAAAGATTCAAAAATTGCAAGAATTTTATATTCTCCCATTTATATGAAAGAGAATTTTTAGAATATTATATTTTATTTAAAAACTAACTTTTTTTATATATATTTTTTCGTAAAAATAAGACTACGAGACACGTGGATGCAGGTATGAATATATTAATAAAACAATTGAAAAGAGAGCTGAAATTAATGAATGAGGCTATATATTGGATTGTTGATTCTTGGGGGGTTGCTTTTAAGTTACAAATTCAGATATCATACAACAATATTTTATTATTTTCAATGCATATTTTAATTTTTTATTATATTATTATATTTTATACATATTTTTAAATCTTTGTAAATGCTCATACCATCTACCAAAAAAAAAGAAGAGTAAATGCCCATACCATCGAAAACCAACAAATTTCACAAATCAATTATTTCATAAAAATAATAAGTGCATACATAAACAAAAACATACACAAATGTTAGAAAATAAAAATTATAGAAAATTAACTATTAAATTGAAAAATAAAAAAATAATCTATGGTGGGAGCAATAGGGGGACAAGGCGTGTATACTAAATAAAAATAGGTATTTTAAGAGGATGAATTTTAGGCTCAAAAGTCCACTACTTTTTATGTTTATCTCCTCCCTTTTTTTTACATGAAAACTTCAATTCAAAAAATATATTATTTTTAGGACAAAAACACCCTTCAATTAATATTTTAATAATAAATATTAATCACTACAGAAAATATTCAATATTTCATCAAAACGACAACATTACCCGGTAAGGATTGAACCGTTATAATTCACTCACAAATTCAATCAAAGAATATTTCTTATGAATGCCACCACCACATTAAGTTTTTCTATCACCTCCGCCATCACTACAATAAACATTTGTTAACCACCGTTACCACCACAAAAAATATTTGTTATCGCCATCATCATCACAACAAATAATCTTCTATCACCTTCAATATCACATCAAATATTCATTGTCACCACCCTTATAGTCAATATTCAATATCTCCATCTAGGGATGACAAAAAAAACTGAACTGATGAGTAACTGAGAGAAACTAAACCAAATGGTCCGAGTTGAAACTGACTAAATAGTCTTGCTTTTAAATTTAGTAACCGAAAACTGAACCGCGCAACCGAACCACGTGACCGAAATCGTAAACCGAACCGTGTAACAAATATATATATATATATATAATTTTATTATTTAGTATTTACAGTTTAATCCCTTTTTTATTTATTTACACTTTTAACCCTTTTACACTTTAAACCTAGCGTGTCTCTGTGTGTATATATATTGTTGAAACAAATGAATTTTAATTAAAATTTTTAGAATAGAAAGTACAAATTGAGCAATTTCCTCTAGTCCTTTTATCCCACATTGGTTGGGAGAGGTGAAATTAATGAGGATATCTAGGGGTATGTGAGACACTTGGGGTGTGCCCCAAGGGGTACCCATATTTTGTGGAGGGGAGAGGAGTTAGATCCCTACCGGTTTACCACACACGCGCGCGGGCCGCAGCCGCCGTCCGTCCGGCCGTGCCGTGCCGAGCAGTTTTAAGAACGAAAAAACAGTGTTCTGCTTCTGTTTTCTGCTCTCTTCTGTTTCTGTTCCGAACTGTTCTGAAATAGTTTCGGTTTCCACTGTTTTTTTCTTCCGGAATTGTTTCGATCTATTCCGGTACTGTTTCTTCAGTTCGATTTTGCTTTCCGAGCAGTTTGTTCGTTTTGCGAACAGTGTGTGGGCGTGTTTGGTTTTTGGGACTTCTACAGTGCAAAGAACGTCCTAGACAGAAGAATTCTGGGCTGTTTTATCCTGGGGACGACGGGGCTGATACACTGCTTGCACGTTCTTGGGCAGAGCCGCGAAACGTCTTAAAGAGAGCGACCTAGTCCGCGACTCATCCCAAGAAATTTTGGTAAACTCATTCTTTATTTATTTTCTGCACCAACAATTTAAGACGTCCAATATCTGCTAAGATGTCTAATGATCACGATTTTAAACAAGTAACTATTGATCTCAACAAACCCTTTCGTTTCGAAGGGTTTCATTTTAAAAGATGGAGACAGAAAATGTTATTTTTTCTTACTATCGAAAAAGTAGCATATGTCTGTACAACCGAAAAACCTCAATTACCTCAAGTTCCTACAGACGCTCATATTCAAGAAGTTAAGTCTTGGGAGGAAAATGATTTCCGTTGTAAGAATTTTATTCTTAATGGTATGTCTGATGATCTGTATAATTATTACTGCTCTAACAAAACTGCAAAGGAAGTTTGGGATGCTCTTTCAAAGAAATACGACACTAAGGAGGCTGGAAGTAAAAAATATGTTGTTAGTCGGTATCTGAAATACCAAATGACCGACGACAAATCAGTGGAAGTTCAGTCTCATGAACTTCAGAAAATCGCTCACGAAATAATTGCTGAAGGTATGTCCCTTGATGAACAATTTCAAGTTGCTGTTTTAATTGACAAATTACCCCCCTCTTGGAAAGATTTTAAGAATACTCTGAGGCATAAAACTAAAGAGTTTTCATTAGAAAGTTTGATCACTCGTCTTCGGATTGAGGAGGAGGCCCGAAAATAAGATCATAAAGATGAAGTGCTTGTTGTTTCTAACAACGCTCACAAAAAATCATCTTACGCTATTCTGAAACCTAAAGGAAAAAATATGGAAAATCAAAATCAGAATCGCAACCACATCAATCAGAACAGAAATGTGCATCAAAATCAGAATAGAAACAAACTCCCTTCAAGAAATAATTCTGAACAGTTTACTTGTTATAACTGTGGGAAGGCGGGCCATTTGGCTCGGAACTGCCGGCAAAGACGTCGTCCTGTTCCACAGGCGAATCTTACCGAGGACCAACTTATAGCTATGATTTCTGAAATCAATATAGTTGGTGGATCCGAAGGGTGGTGGGTAGACACTGGTGCTTCAGCCATGTCTGCTATGATCGTTCCATGCTCAAGTCTTATTCTGAAAGTGAAGACAAGAAAGTGTTGCTGGGTGATTCCCACTCTACTATTGTTGTCGGTTCTAGTGAAGTGGAATTAAAGTTTACCTCTGGAAAGACAGTCATCCTTAAAGATATTCTGCATACTCCAGAGATGAGAAAGAATTTGGTTTCGGGCTATCTTCTAAACAAGGCGGGGTTCACTCAAACTATTGGGGCTGATTTGTACACCTTAACCAAAAATAATATTTTTGTTGGGAAAGGATATGCAACTGATGGAATGTTCAAAATGAATGTTGAAATTAATAAAAAAAAATCTTCTGCTTACATGTTGTATTCTTTTAATATTTGGCATGCTAGACTTTGTCATGTTAACAAACGCATTATTAAAAACTTAAGCAACTTAGAACTAATTCCTAAATTGTCTTTGAATGATTTTGAAAAATGTGAATTTTGTAGTCAAGCTAAAATTACTAAAACCCCTCATAAATCAGTAATTAGAGAATCTGAATCTCTTGACTTAATACATTCTGATATTTGTGAATTTGATGGAGTCTTGACTAGGAATGGTAAACACTATTTTATTACATTCATAGATGATAGTTCTGATTTTACTTATGTTTATCTCATGAAAAATAAAAGTGAAGCTTTTGAAATGTTTAAGAATTTTGTAACTGAGATTGAAATCAATGCAATAAGAAAATTAAGAGAATACGTAGTGATAGAGGAACAGAATATGATTCTGATATTTTTATTGATTTTTATAAATCTCATGGGATTATTCATGAAAAAACTGCATCGTATTCTCCTGAAATGAATGGTAAAGCTGAAAGGAAAAATAGAACTTTTGCTGAATCAGTAGTTGCTATTTTACTTAATTCCGGTGTAACTTCTCACTGGTGGGGTGAAATTTTATTAACGGTTTGCTATGTACTTAATAGAGTTCCCAAATCGAAAAGTAAAATTTCACCTTATGAAGTTTTTAAAAATAAGAAACCAAATTTGTCTTATTTTAAAACTTGGGGTTGTTTGGCATATGTTCGAATTCCTGACCCAAAAAGAAGAAAACTTGCCAGTAGAGCTTATGAATGTGTTTTTATTGGTTATGCGGTAAATAGTAAAGCTTATAGATTTTATGATTTGAAAGATAGAGTTATCATTGAATCAAATGATGCTGATTTTTATGAATATAAATTTCCTTTCAAATTGAAGAATAGTGGGGGCTCGACTTCTAGTAATGAACCTATCATTAGGATTAATGAATCTAATAAGGAATTAGATATTGAACCTAGAAGGAATAAACGAACTCGTATAGCTAAAGACTTTGGTTCGGATTTCTATGCATAGAAGGAGTAAACGATCTCCAAGAGGCATTGTCCTCTATAGATGCCAATTTATGGCAAGAGGCTATAGATGATGAGTTAGACTCTCTCGAGTCAAATAGAACTTGGCATTTGGTAGATTTACCTCCTGGTTGTAAAACAATAGGATGTAAATGGATTCTTAAGAAGAAATTGAATCCCGATGGAACCATTGATAAATATAAGGCTCGTCTTGTAGCAAAAGGGTTTAGACAAAGAGAGAATGTAGATTTCTTTGATACTTTTTCACCTGTCTCTAGAATTACATTTATTCGTGTGCTTTTATCTCTTGCTGCAATTCATGATCTTATTGTGCACCAAATGGATGTTAAAACTGCTTTTTTGAATGGTGAATTAGAAGAAGAGATTTATATGGACCAACCTGAAGGATTTGTTATTCCTAGTCAAGAAAACAAAATATGCAAATTAGATAAATCTCTTTATGGTTTGAAACAAGCACCTAAGCAATGTCATGAGAAATTTGATAATCTAGTCATTTCACATGGTTTTAAAGTAAATGAAAGTAACAAATGCATTTACTATAAATCTGAAAATGATGTTTGCACTATTATATATATTTATGTGGATGACTTGCTAATTTTTTGTTCCAATATTCATGTTGTGAATAATGTAAAATCCATGCTATGTGCTAATTTTGATATGAAAGATCTTGGTGAAGCGAGTGTAATCCTTGGTATTAAAATAACTAGGTCTAAACATAGAATTTCTTTGGACCAATCTCATTATATAGAGAAGATTCTAAAGAAATACAATTATTTTAATTGTAAACCAGCATGTACTCCTTATGACCCTAGTGTGAAGTTGTTCAAGAACACCGGTGACGGTGTTAGACAAACTGAGTATGCAAGCATCATAGGCAGTCTCCAATATGCCATTGACTGCACTAGGCCCGACATAGCGTATGCTGTGGGATTACTATGCAGGTTTACAAGTAGACCTAGTATTGAGTATTAGCATGCTATTGATAGGATTATGAGATATCTAAAGAGAACTATGAACCTTGGATTACATTATCAGAAGTTTCCCGCTGTTCTGGAAGGATATAGCGATGCTGATTGGAACACCCTTTCAGATAACTCCAAGGCAACTAGCGGTTATATATTTAGTATAGCTGGTGGAGCTGTTTCTTAGAAATTTAAGAAACAGACTATTTTGGCTCAATCTACTATGAAGTATGAGATGATTGCACTAGCTTCGGCTAGCGAGGAAGCAGGGTGGTTAAGGAGCCTGCTTTCTGATACCCCTTTATGGGAGAGACCGATTCTAGCTGTCTTGATCCATTGTGATAGTACCGCGGCTATTGCAAAGATTCAGAACCGTTATTATAACGAAAAAAAGCGACAAATACGTCGCAAACACAGCACTATTAGGGAGTATATCTCTACAGGGGCTGTAAGAGTAGATCATGTACGGTCTGATGATAACTTAGCCGACCCTTTGACGAAAGGATTAGCTCGAGAAAAGGTTTACAAAACCTCGAAAGGAATGGGACTCAAGCCCATAGATTGACAAGTCACTTGTGAGGGAAACCCAACTTATAGATTGGAGATCCCAAGAAATAGGTTCAAAGGGTAATAACAACTCATGAAGTGATATGAGAAAAATCATGCTATAAATTTGAGTTCTATTTCATAAATGTGATGTTTGAAGCATGATATCTTGAAGCGATAGAAGGTTGAGTTTTTATTAACTCTTAATGAGGTCTATACTCTATTTTGGAGTGGAGTACCTAGTTACAAGAGTACTCTTGATAGATTCACCTATGTGAATGTGGAAGTGTGGCCGCTTCCTATGGAATTTTGGGCAAAATTCTCTAGAGCATTCACTATACTGGGATACATGTGCATGGCCGTAAATCACGGGCTTTTGGACTACACCCTGATAGGGTTGTGTGTGTGATGTTGTTAGAGATAGAGTTCAAAATTACGAGTTACTCTAGTATAATCTAAAGCATCTTCACTATGTAAAGGTTCAAGTCGATAGACACATTTTCTTATGCACAATCTTATATTGAATTATACTGTTCGATGAAAAAAAATTGTTTTTAAAAAATTCAAGTGGGGGATTGTTGAAACAAATGAATTTTAATTAAAATTTTTAGAATAGAAAGTGCAAATTGAGCAATTTCCTCTAGTCCTTTTATCCCACATTGGTTGGGAGATGTGAAATTAATGAGGATATCTAGGGGTATGTGAGACACTTGGGGTGTGCCCCAAGAGGTACCCACATTTTGTGGAAGGGAGAGGAGTTACATCCCTACCGGTTTACCACACACGCGCGCGCGCCGCCGCCGCCGTCCGTCCGGCCGTGCCAAGTCGAGTCGCGCTTGTGATGAGGTGGCACTTATTTATTTTTTAGAAAAAATTTATTTAAAAATATTTTTTTAAAAACAATTTAATTAAAAAAAAATATTTTGAACTGTCCGTTTTTTTTTTTTTGAACCGTTAAAATAAAAAAAATAACGTTTTAATTAATAAAAACGTTTTAACGTTTTAAATTAAAACTGTTTAACGTTTTGATAAAAATGTTTAAATAAGAATTAAATTATTTAAACGTTTTTTAATTATTAATTTCGGTTTCAAAAATTCAAACGGTTTGTTTTTTTTTTCCCTCTATAAATACAAGTTTTTTTCCTCAGTTTTAAGAATGAAAAGACAGTGTTCTGCTTCTGTTTTCTGCTCTCTTCTGTTCTGAACTGTTCTGAAACAGTTTAGGTTTCCACTGTTTTGTTCTTCCGGAATTGTTCCGATCTGTTTCGGTACTGTTTCTTCAGTTCGATTTTGGTTTCCGAGCAGTTTGTTCGTTTTGCGAACAGTGTGTGGGGGTGTTTGGTTTTTGGGACTTCTACAGTGCAAAGAACGTCCTAGATAGAGAAGAATTCTAGGTTGTTTTATCTTGGGGATGACGGGGCTGATACACTGCTTGCATGTTCTTGGGCAGAGTCGCGAAACGTCTTAAAGAGAGCGACCTAGTCCGCGACTCATCCCAAGAAATGTTGGTAAACTCGTTCTTTATTTATTTTCTGCACCAACATATATATATATATATATATATATATATATATATATATATATATATATATATATATATATATATATGCTTATAAGCGAGCGGCTGCTAGGGTTTTTTTCATTTGCTCCGTTCGTTCTCAGATTTTTTTTTCACTCTTCAGCTCTTCTATTTATCTTGCTTAGTTGGTCTTCTTCTTCTATTTGAACCCTTTTGGAGAATGTTTTTCTGCAGTTGGTTTTTAATTATTTTAACGATTATATGATTTGGAGAATGTTTATAATTAATAGTTTTGTGGTTTGGTTTTTATTTTTGGAATTTATGTTTTATATTTTAGTTATGTTTTTGTTCGTATATAAAAAATAATAGTCCACGGTTTTGGTTTTGGTTTTTTATCAAATTTAAAGATCTTAAATGGTTTTGCGGTTTTAGTTTTGGTTTATATTAAAATTAAATGGTCTAATTTTAAAACCATTTAAAAAAACGGCGGTTTTGGTTTTATATATGTTAAACGATTTTGGTTTTGCTTTTGTACAAAACCAAGCCGAACCCAGACCATTGACATCCCTATCACCACCTCACCATCACATCAAATATTGCTATTATTATCACAATCACATCAAATATTCACCGTCACCACTCCTACAATAAATAATAAAAAATCACCACTGTCACCATCACAACAAATATTGTTATCACCACCACTACAACAACAAATGTTAACTATCATCATAGTAAGTATTTGCTATTGTTGTCGTCACCATCACAATAAATAACCTACCATCACCATCATATCAAATATTCACCGTCACCACCCCTACAATCAATATTCAATATCATCACCTTCACCATCACAACAAATATTGCTATCTCTACTGCCACAACAACAACAAATATTATCTTTCAATGTTTGCGAAAAGAATATGAAAATTTAGATAGCGCAGAAAAGGGAAAAAATGAAAAGAAAAAAAAAAATAGGTCACATCTAGAAAAAAGATATTGTCGAAAAATTCCCCGCCGGCCAAATTTGGCTGACGATCCCCAGATCTAGGTGGAGATGACCCACAACTAGCCGTTGCTAGCCAGATGATGCTTAGATCTGGCTGATACAGCTAGATCTATTCAAGCAGTGACCAAATCTGGCTGTGACGACCATATCTGGGTCGTTGCCACGCAAATCTGGCTAGCAACCACAATGATATGGAAAGAGATCTAGAAGGAAAGAGATAGAGAGAAGAAAAAATTCAATGGTGATGTTATTGGAGGGGGTGGCGGTGCTGTTGGTTGAAGTAGTGGTGTTCCTCTAGAAACCTTCTTCTTCATG
Organism: Eucommia ulmoides; assembly: GCA_016647705.1. NCBI lineage: Eukaryota > Viridiplantae > Streptophyta > Magnoliopsida > Garryales > Eucommiaceae > Eucommia > Eucommia ulmoides. The sequence goes on from CM028336.1 coordinate 42,951,977, forward strand.
TTGCAGAATAAAGAGAGAATTAAATTATTTAGTAGATTTTTTTTTTATATTTTGTTTTATTTGTTAAGGGTAATTTTGGTAGTTTATTTTTAATTTATATATTTTTTAATTTTTTATAAGTAAATGGCGGTTTTGTGTCCCAAAAAAAAAGAATTGTTCCTGTAGCCATTTTATAATTTAATTCCTAAAATTGGGGTTAAGTTCAATTATTCCCTTAGAAAATTTAGACTAGATAGAGAAACATCAAAAAGAAGAGAGAGAAAGAGAGACAGACATAGAGATAGAGACCCAGGAACTCCATAAGAAACAGGAATTGGGGTTTCACGGATGAAAAATTAATAATCGTTATCCACCATGTTCGAATTTCAGCGACTAGGGTTTATAAAAAAGAGTTCAATATGTTTTACAAGAGTATATATATCGAAATAAAAAGCTGACACCATGCAAAAGAATAAAATTGCTAGTAGCAACAGACACTTTGCTGAAGTCACCATGAAAAAAAAAAAGAGTAAAAAAAGAAGAGAGAGAGAGATGATGATGGTTATCTATATACATATATGATGGAGTTGTTTACACTCATATTGTATTTTTTTTTAAATACTGAAATAGTATTACTTTTAACTTATTTACGAAAGTAATCTTACATGGGGATGTGATTTCCGGGTTTGGGGGTCTTATCGTATACCCGGGATTCGCAACCTCGGGTATATATATATTCGTTTTCCCTTTTAAACCTGGGGTTTAGTACCCCGGGTATAACACCCCCCCCCCCCCCCCCCCCAAAAAAAAAAAAAGGCAACGTTTTGGCCCAATAAATTTTTAAAGTTTTCGCCAAATTTGAGTTGATTAACGGTGGTCTATCAATATTTTAAATAAATCTAATTTTTTTGTACATAAATTACGTTCAAAACACTAAAATCGAATAAGTTGATGAATTTTAAAAAAAGACCAAAGTTGACCAGATGAGTTGTATCGATAACGGCAGAATTTTTTCGACAATATGAAATTAACAAAAGATTGCATGTCCGTAACAAAAATGAATAAATTTTTTTGTATATAAACTATGTTCATTATCAAGAGAGAAACGAAATGTGAAATATGATTTTCACTTATACATAATGAATGATTACACATGTATATATAGAAAGGGAAATAACCTAAGCTAAGCTATCTGTTAGTAACTAAAACAGTTAGAATAAGTAACAAATTGTTAACAAACTATTAACTAACTTCTAACTATCTAACAACTTCTCTAACAGCCCCCCTCAAACTCAGAGGAGAAACATCCTTGCTTTCAACTCTGAGTTTGCTTCGCAATTTAGAAAATCTCGAGCTAGATATAGGCTTAGTAAGACAATCAACTAGCTGATCAAATAAAGGAACATGTCTCACTTCAAGGGACTTGTTCAACACCTTTTCCCTTACAAAATGAAGATCTAACTTGATATGCTTAGTCCGAGCATGAAGTATGGGATTTGCAGCAAGCATGACTGCACTCAAGTTGTCACACCAGATCACAGGAACACAGGGAAGATGCACTTGTAATTCAATAAGTAAAGACTTGATCCAGGTCAGTTCAGTAGTAACACTGGCAAGGCTTCTTTATTCAGCTTCAGTAGAGGACCTAGAGACTGTTTGTTGCTTCTTGGATTGCCAAGCTACAAGATTTGGACCAAAGAAAATGCAAAAACTAGTAGTAGACCTTCGATCATCCGGATCAGTAGCCCAATCAGCATCACAGAAGGCCACAAGTTCAAGTGAGAAAGGTTTTGAAATGTGCAAGCCAAGATCAATTGAACCAGAGAGATACCAAAGAATCTTTTTCACAGCACACCAATGAGACCCAAGAGGATTATGCATGAATTGACACACTTTGTTAACACAAAAGGCAATCTCAAGCCTAGAAGAGCCCCCACAATAGACCTATAAAATTGAGGGGATTCAACAGAATCACTACCATAAGCTGACAACCGAAGGCCACTAGTCATAGGAGTATTTTGAGGCTTAGAGAATTACATTTTGGCTCTACACAACAAATCCTTCAAGTACTTCCCTTGAGACAAATGAAACCAATGTTCAGTTTTGGCAACTTCAATACCAAGAAAGTAGTTTAATTCTCCCAGGTTTTTGAGAGTAAAAACTTTGTTCAAGGAAGCAACTAGGGTAGCAAAAACAGAGGAAGAAGAACCTGTTATGAGTATATCATCAACATAGACCAAAATAAAGGTAGTGTGCTCCGGAGTTACTCTAAACAAGAGTGAGTGATCAGACTTAGAGAAGTGAAACCCAAAAGAGAATAATGCAGCTGTGAGCTTGTCAAACCAAGCTCTTGGAGCCTGTTCTAAACCATAAAGAGCTTTGTGAAACCTGCACACAAGCTTAGGTTGAGCAGCATCTTCAAAACCAGGTGGCTAAGACATAAACACTTCTTCTTACAGATTTCCATTCAAAAACGCATTGTTCACATCCAATTGTCTCACTAACTAACCCTTGGACAAAGCCAAAGTAAGAATAACTCGAATGGTCACTGGTTTCACAACTGGACTAAAGGTCTCAGAGAAGTCAAAGCCAGGTCGTTGATGATACCCTTTTGCAACCAGCCTAGCTTTATATCTGTTTGTAGAGCCATCTGGATTTTCTTTGACCTTAAAAACCCATTTGTAGCCTATAGGTTCTCTTCCTTCAGGTAGTGGCACAAGAGACCAAGTATTGTTCCTAGCCAAAGCTTGTAATTCATTTATCATGGCCATCTTCCAATGATCAAGCTGTAGGGCATCTCTAACATTTTTAGGCTCACAAGTGCTAAGAAACACTTTTGGTTTGAAAATACCACTCTTTGATCTGGTTTGCATACCATGTTGTCTACTAACACCACCATTAGTAAGACCTATGGAAGGAAAATAACTATCAGCAGCACCTGTATCATTAGCAGTTGCAAAATGAGGTTCAATAATAGATGCATTAGGCATTGAGACAGGTTGTAACTCTTGAACATAAGAGTCATTCTTTGACATTGAAAAACTTGGTGAGTGAGTTGGAGGTATAGAAGGTGAGCTAAATAAATTTGATGGAATAGGAAAGACTTGAGATTGAGAACCAGCAGATAAAGCAAGAGGAATAGAAGCTGAGGGTAAGGAAGCTGGAAGAGAAACAGTAGGTACAAATGAAAAATCTTTGGGAAAAAGAAAGGAGACTTTATCAAAGATAACATCTCATGAAATTTAGATTCTTTCATCAGAATTGAGACATTTATAGCCTCTATGAGACAAGCTGTAACCTAAAAATATGCACTGAATAGACCTATACTGTATTTTGTTCCTATTGTATGGCCTTAGATTAGGAAAACATGCACATCCAAATACTTTTAAAGAAGAATAATCAGGGGGAACATGAAGTAATTTTTCTAAGGGTGTTTTAAAGTTAAGCTTTAGAGTAGGCATTCGATTGATGAGAAACACTGTTGTTCTAAAAGCCTTATCCCAGAATTTTAAAGATAGGTGGGAATGAGCAAGTAAAGTTAAGCCAGTCTCAACTATATGTTTGTGCTTGCGTTCAACAACACCATTTTGCTCATGTGTGTGTGGACAAGAAAGCTTGTTCCCAATACCATTAGCAAGAAGAAACTTGGTGAAAACTCTATACTCTCTCTCTCCCCCCCCCCCCCCCCCCCCCCCAAAAAAAAAATAAAAAAAATAAAAAAAATAATCAGATTGTATAGACTTAATAGGTAAGCTGAATTGTTTTTCCACTTGAGTTTTTAAGTGTAAAAAGGTTTGAAATGCCTCAGCTTTTGTTCTTAACATGTAGATCCAAGTGTACCTAGTAAAAACATCCACAAAGCTGACATAAAATCTATATCCATTTGAAGAAATAGTAGGAGTTGGTCCCCAAAGGTCAGTGTAAATGAGTTGCAAAGGTTGAGTGTAAATTGTTGTAGAGTTAGGAAAAGGAAACTTGTGCGCTTTGCCAAGACAACAAGTTGAACAAAAATCATAGGCAGTTTTATTACTTGAATTCACTCTACAAGAATTCATTATTGAGGTTACAATTTTAGCAGTGGGATGACCTAACCTGCTATGCCATAACTGGAAAGAAGAAACAGGTTTGGAATTAGAAACAAGCAAACAAATTTTCATTACACCATCAGAAAAATGAGTTGTTGATGCAGATTTGGACAAAGATCCCATCTGAGTGTGATAAAAAACATATAAACCATGGCTAAGCTTCCTAACCAGCAAAGTCTGTTTCGTGACCTGATCCTTGATATAACAAGAATGAGCATGAAATTCAAAGAACACATCATTATCTAGAGCAAATTGAGAAACACTAAGAAGATTTTTGGTTATGGCTGGAACATGAAGTAAATTGTTTAGAAACAAAGTTTAGAAGTAAAAAGAGAAGAAAATTTTGAATGACCAACATGTTTAATTGTCAAACCTGAACCATTGCCCATATGAATCTGTTCTTGTCCCAAAAATTCTGAACTGTTCATGACATTTTGAGGATCTGAAGTGAGATGCTTGGTAGCACCTGAGTCAGGGTACCAATTTGAATCTGAGATAGTGTTTGGACTGGCCATCATGGCCTGCATTTGAGCTGCAAGATTAACACTAGCATCCTGAAATGGACTGTGGAAAGATCTATCAAATCTGTAGAAGCAGTTCTTGACAATATGTCCTGCTTTTTGACACAATTGATGTCACGACCCATCCCGGACACCCGTTATCCCAGGGCCGGCGTGACGACAACATGACATCACCTATTACATTTAATTTAAAATACATTGCAAAATGCATAAATTCCTATACAATTCATTACACAAGATATACATAATTTTTCTCTATCACATGGTTCACCTCTGACAGCTCAACTCAAAGATTTCCAGATGACTCCACCTAATACCAGTCGGGGACCATCTCCTAAAAGATTCACCGGCGAGGGTACTGCCTTTTTAGTAAAAACCATTTTTAACACAATAATAATACATTCTAAATAATACAACATTTAAATGGATCAAGTATAAATATATAAACACCACATAGTTAGTAAAATCTCCTGTATCAAAATAAGCAGTGAGAGTAAAGCGGCATAAATAAGTCCCAATCAAACTCATCCAGTATCAAATAAGACCAATCACCATAATCAATAATATATCACCCAATATATATATATAAAACACCCCAACTCAAACACACATCTCAATCCCATACCCACCGGCTAAGCTATAGTGATCGTTTTAACCTCACGATCGGGAGTTGCAATGGTACTGTAACCATCCGTAGGATATGCCTTCCTAGCGGACCTAACTGCGCAGATCACCGCCTACCGGACGTCTCCAGAGGCCATAATATAAATCACCACATAATATGAATCACTACCTGCCAGACCACCCTCCGGATAAGACTTAATATGTATCACCACCTGCCGGACCACCCTCCGGACAGGACATAAACTATGGCATAGTCAACTCAACAATATCATCATCAGATCACAAATCAATACCCATCTGCCGGACTACCCTCCGGACAGACCAACCAACAAATCGTCAAAACAATAATGTTATCGTAAAAACTACAAACAAAATCACCCTTCTGCCCAAGCAAATAATCACCACCGTCAAATCAATAACACCGTCAAATTACCAACATCCACCTCATTTCCAAAACCGATTTAATTCAAAAATCATGTTTTTCTCACCTTTTATTAAAACCACCAAATCCAACAAATTAATTATAAAGTCTTTCTTTTTAAAATCCCAAACAATTCTATGGAAATCCATTTTTACCAACTCACCCATAACTGGCTTGATCCATATCATTTATAAAAGTATTTATTTAAATATAACCACTTCCTATCATATATAGATATAAAAATAGTTTGGCAATAAGACAATACACTCACCTGATATCTGCTCTAAAAAACTCCACCAAATATCCGCTACTGAACTTTCGACAATTTTGAACCTATTTGTAACACGGCCTAAATTAATATTATAGAGAAAATAACTTAATGGCACAATGCAAGCCCTACGTTCATAAATTTTCCATTCCCCATATTTTGATATATGAAAATGTTATTCGACTAGTTTAGCGTCGTTAAAATTTACAATTTACACTTAATTCATATAAACGATCTAATTGTTTATTATTCTCATTTTGATATTCTAAGGTTAGAAACTAAATTTAGAATTCATAAAATAAATTAGAAAATGTTACCCGCTCCGAACCGATTGTGGATCTCCCTAAAATTTCCATGTATTTTTTATTCTACTCCCTACCGCCTAAGCGACGTCCCACCGCCTAGGCGAACGAGTGACCGCTTGTCCCTTTCTCTCAACTGCACACTGCAGTTTCACCGCTTGAGGGAAAATCCACCGCTTAGCCAATAATCGTCTTCCTTCTCCTGCTCTGTTTTGAGATCTCAGCCACCTCTCTGCCTCTCTTCTCACCATCGGCTCACACCTATACAATACAACACACCCAAACCCATATAGCAGTTGGACACCCACAAAATACCCAGAGCACACAAACACACACAAACCCACACAATCGCCAACCACCGGATACTCACCAACGAACCCATCTCCACTTCTCTCTCTTCTCTGTTTTTCGACGACACACACACACATAGCATACCCACATACGCACATACTGCTCACACACATACATACACAACAATACACACACGACACACCCGACGATGGACGAAAGTAGAACACGTACCCACCAAACACGGTCGGAAAATGGAACAGCACGCACACATACATAGCCGCACCACCGACGAACCAGACCAGCATCAATTCCCTCTCTCTCTCTCTTTGTTTTCTGATTTGGTTTCCTGTTAGACAACCCATGACGACTCATACACCACCGCCGGCGAACCCCACACGATCGGGGATGAAAATAGCACCGGCGGTCCTCCCTCTCTCTCTCTCTCTTCTTCCTCTTCCTCTCTCTTTCCCGATTTCTCTGACCGCTTCTCGATCTTTCTTCATTCCCTCTGTCTTGTGTGTATGAGTCTATATATATATATATATATATATATATAGTTGAAATTACATAAATCTCCCCTTTTTTTTTGTTAAGATAAAATTTAGACAAAATTTTGATTTTAAGGTTTTAATATTTACAAATTAACCCTTAAAATTTTAAATTTCACCATTAGTAGCGCCGTCCACCCCGATATTTTCAAATGTGCTATAATACAACTTAGATTAAGCGTACACCAAAAATCAGGGTCTTACAACTCTTTCCTCCTAAAAGAAATTTCGTCCCGAAATTTTCGCACCTTACTGAACGAATGGAATTAAATGTTTCTATCACCCTTTAATTTGTAATCATCAATATCCGTTCTACATCGCTACAAGTCCATTAGTAGTGGTTAACATTATACCCAACAACCCACAAATAGGTTGCACTCTGATTGATAACACCTATTACAGACAACAATTGTTTCATATCTCTAATATTTCCGCTGTGCTACTCTAATAAAACTACAATTTATACAATATATTATCACATATTCTTAAACTATCACGGTAGTCTCAATGAATTGGGTCTATCTGAGCTTATAAGACTGGTGGTGAGTTTTGTTGATTTAGATGTTGGTTTTGAGAAAATTTCTGGGAGCATAGACCTGTTGGGAATAAGATAGACCCCAAAAAGTCATTAACCTCAATATCTATGTCAGATCTTCAATACTCTTATGAATATTCTAGAACTATTACCATCACTCAAACCATGTAGATACGTATCAAAATACACCCGACGGGTCGTTTAAAAAAATTTCCTTCATGTTTCACACATAAAAATATAGATCGAAGTACCTAACTACGTTCCAACTACAAAGTTTCAATACATTACAAAAGTCATTCGGAATAATTCAAAGTATTCATTCCTCAGAAGATCTTAGTGACCCCACATGTCGATTTCGTCTAATAATTAGTAAATTAATACATTTGATTTGAGTTCCTTTTATCCTTCTCATACAACGCTTTATACGATACCACCTTAATCACCGAAAAGGTATCTATTAGTTTAAACAAAATTTTCATTAGCGCACCGTAATCCTTCTCGCTACCCGAAATTCCCAAATGCAACTTCTCAATATATCTTCCAACACCTGAGTCATATTTCCTAATAATCCGTTAATCGAACACTGTATCCACTTCCACTTGTGCACTAAAAGGAGTATAGAAAATTCAACCCAAACGTTTAAAATAACCAACGGCTTCTGCTACTATAATTTCCACCAAACGACTTTTCAAATAAGCAATTATTACTTGGGATTAATTATCCAATTTTTTTTTTTGGTTAAAAAATCACTCCAATTTAAGTTATCACCCTTCACTACTGCATAAGTTTCTTCCACGGACAGATCTTACACGGACGACTTATTTCGCTTTGATGACAATTATCATCCAGATTACAACACTGCAATAACATTTATGATTTCAAAATTCCAATTCCAAAATTTTCGAATGACCGATCAATAAAATTTCCAAATTTACTAACTTTTTATTACTTTTAATTTAAAATAATATCTTATCCCAACTTAATTTAACATTTGCATGGAAATGGGTGCATCATGCAATCGAACAATCTCATTAATATATATATTGGGCATACGCATCAGGAAAACATTCCTCGAACTACTTTTCCCTTTCCCTTCTGGCATAGGTCAACGCTACAATAGCCCACCTAAAGGTTTCGTTACTTCTCAATCTTAACTTTACTAACAAATCACCGAACAAGAAATGTTGTGATTTTCCATTTCTATTCTAAACTACTAATCATACTCACAAAATCATCATATAGTTAATATTACTGGGGTATTGCATATCTTGTTCTCGGCACCTCTTTTAAGGTCTCTTCCGTCAATTGGCATTATTGAACCTACGTACTTTATTTCAAATCCTCAAAACTTCATCATTCTTTTGGACATGCTAATCAGCTCTACTGTCAATTCCCACTGCATCGCTAAATCTTCTTAGCTGGACATCCAATTTTTACATTTCTATAATACTGTCAATCAATGCCATATCAAAATTTCAAACAATGTTACCATCCAACCAACCGCCCACTAAACCTACAAGGGTCTCAACTCAACTCATAAATTAATATGCACTATCAACTCACCAATTTCCAACCCGAAATATTTACTATAGTCAACCATATGTCCATCTTTCTTTCCCTTCATCTCTAATCTTTCCCAACTGGACATCTTACTTCTGTGCTTCTACCTTACCATTTATACATATCAATTCTACATTTAAAAGCTTAGTTAGAGTGGTCATCTGACCAACTGCCCAATAAACTCACTAAGATCCCAACTTGACACGTACATTGGTATGAGTAACCCAATACGTCCGACTTAAAACACAAATTCCCACATACAAGAAATGTTACCAAATGTCAAAACAAATACAATCACTACTAGCTCCAAAAGATTTCAAGTTCCAGTCGTCGGTTCTCAGCCTTTTCCATATTCCGTCAATCCACCACTTTGACTCCTTTTGGATTCTCTTGAATACTATGCCTCTAGAGTACTAGTCCCAAAATTTACCACCTATTCAACCAATACTCATATTTATTGCATTTAGCATACAATTTGTTTTTCTCTCAGCATTAGTAACATACTCTAGAAATAATCTACAAGCTCTTTTCTACTCTCGACCGAGTCACCGTTTTCACCACGTCATAGTCTCTAACCTTCAACTGATTATATCCTCAATCTAATATCCTGGTCTTTTGCAAGTCGATTTAACAAACCATCTATTCTAACCGATAAGTACCAACACTGGATCTTCCTGGATAAAACACCAGGTCCACGTAAATCATCAATTAATGATCCAAATTATTGTAACGACCCGGTTTCCTAGGGCCGTCACAAGGTTTCTCCTATAGGAACTTCCTAAACCGAAAATTAATTTACTCACATTTCCACTATTCGGCCAATTTTTAATTTCTAACACCGTGGCGACCATCTTTAAAGTCCCCAAAGTTAGAAATTCCAAATCCCAAATTCCTGCATTTTATCAACACGACTATATTTAGCCAACTTAGTAAGCTAAACATTCACCCCTTAAAATTATAGAACTTATTTTTTTTTTTACAACAACTACGGTTACTAATCACGCTTACTAGCACCCTAACGTTTCTTTTAGAAACTACATGGGAAAAATCCCTAGCTACTAAAATATCTACCACCTAACTTGTTCTGCCTAGTGCCCAATACCTACATACCGTATCCTGATATCCTTTCTTTAACACTTTTTTAACCTCTCGGACTCATTATCAACCCAACTGGGGTACTAATTTTTCCTTCCCAACAATATGCCCTTTGATTTCTTTTAAACTTTGGCTCTACCTCAAATAAACGAACTCTATTTATGCGCACTTATTTTCATCCAGACTCAAATTCTCGACTATTTTCTACATATCATTTTCTATTATTCTTATTATATCTACAAGTTTCATAAACTTTTACTCTACTTTCCCGTCGATCTAGAACGCACTATCTTCTTGTCCCAGTTTTCTCACATCCTTAATTTTTTTCAACTAACGTAACTCTCTTTGTTTTAATATCATTATAAGATGCCTTTCATATTACCTAGAGGGCGATATTATACTTATTTGAGTGTCATTTCGTATTCCAACTTAAATGTGTTCTGTTATACAAGCTAATATTTTAATAACGACTTATTGGATTACTTATTGGGTGCCACCGATAGTTATCTCATCGCCACCCAATACGCATATAATCGTTACTCATGTAAAATGCCACATTTTCCAATTATTAATACTCCCATACTCGCGATTCACCCATGACCACTACCAATAACACAACACCACCCGAATCCACCAACTGACAATATCACCATTTTTGTCGCATCACTACCCACCAACAAGACAACCCTCCAAGCACAGAGCCAATGCACTAACTAATGTAATGAAAAAACTAATACTCACGTATCTAATTCACCTATTAACACCCTATCTTATGTCCCCTACTGACAAGACAACTGGCACGTCCTCCTATCTCATGGTCTTCTACTAACATAACCACTGGCAAGTCTACAGAACCTATAACCTAGGCTTTGATACCAAAATTGTCACGACCCATCCCGGACACCCGTTATCCTAGGGCCAGCGTGACGACAACAAGACATCACCTATTACATTTAATTTAAAATACATTACAAAATGCATAAATTCCTATACAATTCATTATACAAGACATACATAATTTTTCTCTTTCACATGGTTCACCTCTGACAACTCAACTCAAAGATTTCCAGATGACTCCACCTAATACCAGTAGGGGACCATCTCCTAAAAGATTCACCTGCGAGTGTACTGCCTTTTTAGTAAAAACCATTTTTAACATAATAATAATATATTCTAAATAATACAACATTTAAATGGATCAAGCATAAATATATAAACACCACACAGTTAGTAAAATCTCCTGTATCAAAATAAGCAGTGAGAGTAAAACGGTATAAATAAGTCCCAATCAAACTCATCCAGTATCAAATAAGACCAATCACCATAATTAATAATATATCACCCAATATATATATATATATATATATATATATATATATAAAACACCCCAACTCAAACACACATCTCAATCCCATACCCACCAGCTAAGCCATAGTGATCGTTTTAACCTTACGATCGGGAGTTACAACGATACCGTAACCATCCGTAGGATATGCCTTCCTAGCGGACCCAACTGCACAGATCACAGCCTACCGGACGTCTCCAGAGGCCATAATATAAATCACCACATAATATGAATCACTACCTGCTGGACCACCCTCCGGACATGACATAATATGTATCACCACCTGCCGGACCACCCTCCGGATAGGACATAAACTATGGCATAGTCAACTCAACAATATCATCATCAGATCACAAATCAATACTCATCTGCTGGACCACCCTCCGGATAGACCAACCAACAATATCATCAAAACAATAATGTCATCGTAAAAACTACAAACAAAATCACCCTTCTGCCTAAGCAAATAATCACCACCGTCAAACCAATAACACCGTCAAATTACCAACATCCACCTCATTTCCAAAACCGATTTAATTCAAAAATCATGTTTTTCCCATCTTTTAGTAAAACCACCAAATCCAACAGATTAATTATAAAGTCTTTCTTTTTAAAATCCCAAATAATTCAATGGAAATCCATTTTTACTAACTCACCCATAACTGCCTTAATCCATATCATTTATAAAAGCATTTAATTTAAATATAACCACTTCCTATCATATATAGATATAAAAATAGTTTGGCAATAAGACAATACACTCACCTGATATCTGCTCTCAAAAGCTCCACCAAATATTCGCTACTGAACTTTCGACAATTTTGAACCTATTTGTAACAAGGTCTAAATTAATATTATAGAGAAAATAACTTAATGGCACAATGCAAGCCCTACGTTCATAAATTTCCCATTCCCCACATTTTGATATATGAAAATGTTATTCGACTAGTTTAGCATCGTTAAAATTTACAATTTACATCTAATTCATATAAACGATCTAATTGTTTATTATTCTCATTTTGATATTGTAAGGTTAGAAACTAAATTTAGAATTCATAAAATAAATTAGAAAATGTTACCCGCTCCGAACCGATTGTGGATCTCTTTAAAATTTCCATGTATTTTTTATTATGCTCCCCACCGCCTAAGCGACGTCCCACTGCCTAGGCGAACGAGTGACTGCTTCTTCCTTTCTCTCAACTGCACACTGCAGTTTTACCGCTTGAGCGAAAATCCACCGCTTAGGCGGTAATCGTCTTCCTCCTCCTACTCTGTTTTGAGATCTCAGCCACCTCTCTCCCTCTCTTATCACCATTGGCTCACACACACATACAATACAACACACCCAAACTCATATAGCAGTTGGACACCCACAAAATACCCAGAGCACACAAACACACACAAACCCACACAATCGCTGACCACCGGACACTCACCAACGAACCCATCTTCACTTCTCTCTCTTCTCTATTTTTCGACGACACACACACACATAGCATACCCATATACACACATACTGCTCATACACATACATACACAACAATACACACACGACACACTCAACGATGGACGGAAGTAGAACACGTACCCACCACACACGGTCGGAACGAAACAGCACGAACACATACATAGCCGCACCACCAACGAACCAGAGCAACACCAATTTTCTCTCTCTCTTTGTTTTCTGATTTGGTTTCCTGTTAGCCAACCCATGATGGCTCATAAACCACCGTCGGCGAACCCCACACGATCGGAGATGAAAATCACACTGGCGGTCCTCCCTCTCTCTCTTTTCTTCCTCTTCCTCTTCCTCTCTCTTTCCCGATTTCTCTGACCGCTTCTCGATCTTTCTTGCTTCCCTCAGTCTTGCGTGTATGAGTCTATGTATATATATATATATGGAAAGAGGCCAAGCTCCCCCCCCATGCCGTCCTTGCCTTACTCTCTCTCTTATTTGATATATATATATATATATATATATATATATATATATATATATATATATATATATATATATATATATATAGTTGCAATTACATAAATCTCCCCCCTTTTTTTAAGATAAAATTTAGACCAAATTTTGATTTTAAGGTTTTAATATTTACAAATTAACCCTTAAAATTTTAAATTTCACCATTAGTAGCGTCGTCCACCGCGATATTTTCAAATGTGCTATAATACAACTTAGATTAAGCGTACACAAAAAATCAGGGTCTTACAATTGACACACAAGACGATTCCCTTGATGCCAATTTCCTCTACCTCCCCCTCGACTACTTTTGTAGCCTCCTCGATTGTTGAAATTACCTCATCTGTTATTGCTACTGTAACCAGCAGTAGAACTTCCATAGCCAGAACCACAATTTCCAGATCCATAGTTCCCATTGGAACCAAAACTTTGACCATTATTACCATAGTTTCCTCCTCTGAACTGATTATGATAACCACGACCATTACCTTTATGCTGAGTAGCAAGATAACTTCCCCTACATTAAGATCTTTGGTACTTTTTTCAATTCTAGCCTCTTGAGCTAAGAGAAGAGCCTCAACTTCAGAAATAGAGTAAGGCTAAGATCTTGAGTTTACTGAAACAATAAAGGTGTCATACTCTCTTGAGAGACCATTAAAGATAGCCTCTATGTGATCTTCAGTAGAAATCTTATAACCAGTAGAATCAAGCAAATCAACAAGGTTCTTAAGCTTGAGTAAATATTCATTGACAGAAAGAGATTCTTTTCGAGTGTTACAAAGAAGAGTTTTATATTGACTTATCTTAGCTTTGCTCTGAGCAGTGTAGTGTTCAGAAAGCTTGGTCCAAAGTTGAGCTGTTGTTTCACATCCCACCATTCGAGTGAGAAGCTTATCAGCCATTGAAGCCTAAAGCCAAGATAGCAGGAGCTGATCCTAAACTTCCCAATCCAAGTACTCTGAATTGTAATCAGCAGCAACTTCATCTTCAGCTGTAGCAAACTGCGGAGGAGTAAATTTGGAATTCAGTAATTTCGACAAATGATGACCTTTGATAGCTGCAAGAACTTGATGCTTCCATGGAAGATAATTGTCTTAATTGAGTTTCACAGAGAGAGTATGAGAGAAGGTAACTAGGATAAATTTTGTTGAAGAAGATGACTGAGAACCTTGAGCTTGTTCAATACCTTTCATGGTAGACCCTAGGTTTACTTCTGATACCATATCAAGAGAGAAACGAAATGTGAAATATGATTTTCACTTATACATAATGAACTATTACACACACACATATATATATATATATATAGAAAGGCAAATAGCCTAAGCTAAGCTATCTGTTAGTAACTAAAACAGTTAGAATAAGTAACAAATTGTTAACAAACTATCAACTAACTTCTAACTATCCAACAACTTCTCTAACATTCATAACACTACATAACAAAATTTAAAACACTAAAAATGGATTAGAGAATAATTTTTAAATAATCGTCAAAGTTGGTCGGATGAGTTGTTTCGATGACGATGCAATTTTTTTGAAATCTTTGAGTTAACAAAAAATGGATGTCTATCCGTAATAGAAATGAACATGATTTTTTTACATACAAATTATGTTCATAATGCTAAATAATAAAATCGAGAACACCAAAAACGGATAAAGGAATATATGGTGTTGAGAGAAGAAAGCACTTATGTAAGATAATAGAAAAAGTTTGAATGGACATAACTTTGCACTCAGTGGTCCGTTTGGAGCAAATATTTTTTTTTTTTTTTTTGATTTCGAGTATTTTTTTCAAGATCTAGAGTATACGGTCAAACCCCCAAACCCGGGGATCATATTTCTGGATAAGATTACTTTCGTAAATAAGTTAAAAATAATACTATTTCAGTAATTTTTTTTTAAAAAAAATACAATATAAGTGTAAACAACTCATATATGTTATACTATTTACCTCTCCTCTTATTTTGCACTAAATCAGATATCTCCCCTATCATTTTACAAATACCAGTCAACTTCCTTATCATTTTAGTCAAAGACCACTTACTTCCCCTATAAATAAAAAATTGATAAATTTTTTATTATAATGACAATTTTACCCTTACCTATTTAAAAATAATTAAAGAATTAAGAATTAAAATTCATAAATAACCCTTTAAGTTTAGGGGATTGTACCAGTAGGTCCTATTTCACAATTCCACATACTGATCCAACCCATGTGTTTTTATTTAGACCAAGAACTCCTTTTGCGAAATCCCTGACCAAAATACCGCTCAACTTTATTTCATCCTCCAATTCAGCCACAACAAACAGATCTCACCGCAAACAACTCCATCGTTTCCAATCGAATCCACCATCACTGTTTGTGTTTTCCATCGTCGTCACCGTCTTCGTCCGTCTTTGCCGTCGATGTCACCGTCTCTATTCACCTTCGACGTCACCGTTTGCGATTCAAAGCTTTGTCGTCGCCGTTCGTTGATTGAAGACTCAAGATCCACGGTTCACCCCTGTCGTCCGATAGACTCCACCGTCACTGTTCGTGTTTGTCGTCATTGTCCCCGTCATCGTCTGTCTTCGCCATCTATGTTGTCGTCTTTGTTCACCTTCAACGTCACCGTTCGCAATTCAAGCTTTGTCGTCGCTACCCATTCAAGATTCACGTTTCATGGTTCCCCACCCATTCAAGATTCACTGTTCGCAACCCATTCATCGTCGTTGACCTATCGCCGTTCGCCGACATTCATCCCTGTTTCATCGTGCAGAATTAGGGTTACAAATAAAAGCGTTAATTACATTTTCGCACCTATATTTAATTTTAGTTTCAAATTTTTTTTTTCTACTTTCATCCCTGAAAATTTTTGGTTTCAAACAAAAGGTTTTAATTACATTTTTGCCCCTTTTAATTAATTTTAGTTTCTATGTTTTTTTTTTTTTTTGCACTTTCATCCCTTAAAAACTTTCACAAATGTTTATAATATCCTGAGTGTTGAATGTAACATTGTCATCGTTCTCAAATTTGATAAAAACCAACCCAAAATCAATTTTTAGAATTCAGCAAATTGACTTGTCCCAATTGTTTTCAGTGTGTGTTGAATGTAACATTTCCTAAATTGTAAAATTCAAAATTCAAATTACATGTTGAATTTAACATTGTCTAGTGTGCTAGATGTAAGATTGTCTGATATTCTAAATAATTGACCCCCATTTGTTTTAGTGTGTATTGAACGAAACACTGTAATATTGTCAATAAAATAAAAATTCGGAATGTTTGTTGAATATAACACTGTCTAATCGTGTTTGAATGTACCGTTGTCGAATATTCTAAAAAATCAATTTTTGGAATTCAACAATTGACCCCATATTCTTTTCAGTCTGTGTTAAATGTAACACCGTCTAAAATTGCCAAAAATTCAAAATTCAGGATGCATGTTGATATAACACTGTCTAGTGTGTTAAATGTAATATTGTCTAATATTCTAAACAATTGAACCCCCCATCCCCCCCAAATTTGTTTTCGTCTATGCTGAAAGAAACACTATAATATTGCCAATAATCTCAGATTTGGAATGCGTGATGAATGTAACTGTTAGGTGTAAAATACATATCTAATTCTAAACCGAATTTGCCAGTTTTCGAGTATTTTATTGAAGTTTGAATATCTTTTTAGCTGTTTCTATTAGTCAAGAGAACGGACGTAAACAATCGGTAAATTGAGCGAAATAGTAGAGAAAAGGGTAGCCAAAAAGATGAAAAAATGAGGTTTCAAAGAACAGCATAAATCCGTCTCAGCGAGGTTTCCACTGCCTAGGCCAAAATCCATCAGAAAGTTGTAAATGCTAAAATGTTGAAATCCGCTTAGGTGAAGTTTTCACTACCTAGGTGGAAATCCGTCAGAAGGTTGATAGCGCTGAGAAGTTGAAATCTGCCTAAGCGAAGTTTCCACTGCCTAGGCGAAAATCCATCAGAAGGTTGTAAGGGCTAAAGTATTGAAATCCGCCTAGGCGAAGTTTCCACCGCCTAGGCGGAAATCCGTCAGAAAGAATGAAGAAAAGAAGTTAGTCCTCTGCCTAAGTGAAGAAACCATCGCCTAGGCGGAATTCTAACTGACTTAAACTCCGCCTAGGCGAACTTTCTACCGCCTAGGTGCATTTCGCAGAATAGTCTGAAATATCTGTTTAGATATTTTTGAACCCCTAGGCCTATTTATACCCCTTTCTCACGTCTGAAAAAGAGAGTTGATGAACTCTAACCCTAGTAGAGAGTTCTTAAGCTATATTTTGAAGATCAGGAAGGAGATTAATTATTCGGATAAATAAGAATCACTTGCGGATCGATCATTAGCGATAGTGAACCGTTTCACTTTCAGATTTGATCGTTTCTCTCTTGTTTTTATCTTTGTAATCACTTTTTCATATCTAAGAATGTCGAATCCCTCTTATTTTGTATGCTATATGGCTAAGATCTTGTTGTATTAGTTAAATGTTACTTAAGTGTAGTTGAAATCATGTAATTGTTAAGTTGAAGGAATTAATGTTACTTTAATGTGTTATTTGTCTAAATCCGATTGTGTTTACCATTATTCTTGATATTATGCTTGTATAGATAAACCGAGAATACGGGGTTTGACACCCGGGAGAGGTAGCCCCGGATTCGGACTAGGGTAAATACAACGTGACGTTCTAACGACTCGGGAAGACGTTGGAACGTATGCAATCCATGGAGTTGGCTAAAGACTCACGTGACCTAAGGTCGTAAAGGCGTTGAAGGGGACTTCTTCATTGACACGAAGTCGTGTAATCCCCCGTCTTACACTCAGGAGAGGTAGCGGAGGCGTTATCGATACAAAGATTGTTGGAATAGATAGAAAACCATTATAGCCAACTTAATGACGTCGGTTATGCATTATGTGAAAGAAATTAATACCTAAGTAATTAGTGTAATTAGAACTAAGCACATAGTTGTCGTTTATCTTAGTTTATTAAATAGAAAACAAACAAATTTTGATTAGTTGAGATAATATGAAACTATTTAAATCACAATACTCAACCGAATTACACGTCATTCCCAGTGGAACGATATCCGATCTTACAAGATCCATTATATTAAAACTAGACCTCATATACTCGCGAGGACGATGGTGTGAACCCTCGCGCGTACAAGTTTTTGGCGCCGTTGTCGCGATTGGCAAGGTGTTTTTCAATTGAGTTGATATTGTGATCAAGTAGTTGAATGTTAATCACGATAATTCTTTTGCTTTTAAATTTCAATCAATTCATTTGTTTATTTAATTTATTTGTTTGACTTAAGCAGTGCATATGGCGTAGTCAACGCATTGGTAAACAGAAAGAGGAGAAATCTACCGCTATAGCCGGGGGACGTGAAAATGTTCCACAACTACCGGAGCTCCACGCACTTCAGCCTCTGGAGCAGGAGAGGCCACAACGAGTCCTTAGGGACTATTATCGGCCACTAATGCTGGATAACTATTCAGGGATCCGGAGGCAGCCGATCTAGGCAAATAACTTTGAGTTGAAGCCCGCCTTAATTAATATGGTTCAACAAAACCAGTATAGTAGGAATCTTCACGAAGACCCCAACGTCCACTTGGCAACCTTTCTTGAGATTTTTGACACCGTCAAGATAAATGGAGTTGCTGAATATGTCATACGGTTGAGATTATTTCCGTTTTCTTTACGAGATAGAGCAAGGGGTTGGTTTCAGTCGATTCAACCGGGGAGCATTAATACTTGGGAGGACCTTGCACAAAGGTTCCTCACTAAGTTCTTTCCACCTTCGAAGACTTCTCAACTTCGAGGCGAGATTGCACAGTTTTGCCAGAGAGACTTTGAGGCGTTGTTTGAGGCATGGGAGAGATTCAAGGACCTATTGAGAAGGTGCCCCCAACACGGGTATCAAGATTGGTTTCAAACCCAATTATATTACAATGGGTTGGATGGCCAGACTAGAACGATAGTTGATACAGCCTCAGGGGGATCGTTGTTGTCCAAAACCCCTACCGAAGCTAATGCACTATTAGAAGAAATGGCGGCTAACAATTATCAATGGCTGAATGAGAGGAACACGGAAAGATGGGTCTCTTCTATCCAGGAATCTGACCATATTGCAATGTTATCGGCCCAAGTGTCCAAGCTCTCGGATACATTGGTCGCTATGTCTACAAAAGGAGCTTTGTCGAGTCAAGGGGAGGAGATAGCAGCAAGTTGTTCTCAATCCGGATTGGATAATGAGTTTGAGGAATGCCATTTTCTAAACAATCATGCCTACACATTCAGGCCTGCTACCAACATTCCGACTCATTACAATCCTGGATTTCGTAACCATGAGAACTTCTCATATGCGAACAATCAGAACGCTTTGTGGCCACCTCCGGGATATGGAAATCAAACTTCGGGATATCCTATGTAATCCAATCGTCAAATGCAACAACCACCAATGCATAATCCGAAGTCAAATTTGGATGAAGTTTTGGGTTCGTTTATGAAGGAGACTCAGACTATGATGCGTGAGACGCATAACTGGCTGAACAAACATGAAACACGGCTTGATTCAATCGATACCACTTATACAAACACTAACTCCACAGTGAAGGCTTTAGAGACTCAAATTGTGCAGCTTACTAGGGCCATCCAAAAGCAACAAAAGTGGAAGTCTCTAAGCAACACGGAAACCAACCCTCAGGAATGCAAGGCAATTAAGTTGAGGAGCGGAAGAGACGTGGAAGTGAGCAAGCCTATGGAAAACAAACTGGGAGTGAATCGTGAGTTTCCTCATGATGAACCAAGAACAAGTGCGGAGGAGAAAGTTGAAGTAAAAACCGATGAAAGAAATGAGAAGCCGAGTGAAGACTTGAAATGGGATAAGAACCAAGAGAAAGTCAAGGAGAAAAGAAGAGATGAAAGAGTGATACCGGAGCGAGTAACATTTTCAGAGAATCCACCGATTCTAGTATCCCCATTGCCATATCCTCAAAGATTCCAAAAGAGGAAGTTGGATGCCCAATTTGAGAAATTTCTTGAAATTTTCAAGAAAATCCACATCAACATTCCTTTTGCGGATGCATTGGAACAAATGCCCAACTATGGCAAGTTCTTGAAGGACATCATGACGAAGAAAAGGAAGTTGGAGGAGTACGAAACGGTAACGCTAACAGAGGAGTGTAGTGTAATACTACAAAGAAAGTTGCCTACCAAATTGAAGGATCCCGGTAGTTTCACAATTCCGTGTACTATCGGAAAATCTCATTTTGATAAGGCACTTTGTGATCTTGGGAAGAATATTAATTTGATGCCTTCTTCCGTTTATTGGAAGTTAGGACTTGGGAGTGCAAAGCCGACAACGATCTCTCTTCAGATGGCGGATCATTCGTTAACCTATCCAAAAGGTATCATTGAGGATGTACTAGTGAAGGTAGACAAATTCATATTTCCGGTGGATTTTGTTGTGCTTGAAATGGAAGAAAATATAGAAATCCCGATCATCCTAAGAAGACCTTTCCTTGCAATGGGAAATGCCTTGATTGATGTGCATAATGGAAATCTGACGTTAAGAGTGAATGATGAAGAGATAAGGATCAACATTTTTAGAACTATGAACTTTCCGGATGAACCTCCCAATTGCAATCGAGTTGATGTTGTGGACTCTTGCGTGAGGGAGTTCTTTCCTGCAAATATGGAGATAGATTCGTTAGAGCATACTCTCACAAATTCCTTATCTATGGGGGATCTTGGTGAGGAAGGCTCTACCATGGAACTTGAGGTTGTGGACTACGTGCTTACTTTGGAGGCTCAATCTAAAGACGTAAAGGATCCTATTCATGTGGCGGAGATTGAAGAAGTTGAAAACTCTCCCGAGAAATCAAATCCGCCTCACGGTGGATTATTACTCAAGCAATTACCGGAACATCTTCGATATATCTTTTTGGGAGAGAATTCGACCGATCCGGATATAATTTCATCAACTTTGATGGAAGAAGAGGAGAGTAAGTTGCTGAGAATCTTGAAGAGGCACCGATCCGCTTTTGCTTAGTTTATTTTGGATATCAAAGAAATTAGCCCCTCGGTTTGCATGCATAAGATTTTGATGGAGGATGAGTTCAAACCCTCCATTGAACATCAACGGCAGCTAAATCCAGCTATGAAGGAAGTGGTGAGAGAGGAGGTGTTGAAGCTCTTGAATGCGGAGATTATATATGCTATATCTGATAGTGAGTGGGTTAGCCCGGTGCAAGTAGTGCCTAAGAAAAGAGGTATGACGGTGGTGAAGAATGATAAGAATGACCTTATTCCTACACAGACCATCATGGGATGGCGTGTGTGCATTGATTATAGAAGATTGAATAAGGCGACGAGGAATGATCATTTTTCTCTTCCTTTCATTGACCAAATGCTTGATCGATTAGCCGGATATGAGAACTATTGCTTTCTTGACAGCTATTTAGGTTACAATCAAATAGCCATTGCACCGAAGGATCAAGAAAAGACTACTTTCACATGCCCGTATGGAACGTTTACTTATAGACGTATGCCGTTTGGCCTTTGCAATGCACCGGAAACCTTTCAACGGTATATGATGGCGATATTTTCTGATATGGTGGAAGAGAAAATGGAAATCTTCATAGATGACTTCTCAGTCTTTGGGTCGTCTTTTGATCACTGTCTCTACAATCTGGCGCTTATTCTTGACCGATGTGAGGAGAAGAATTTAGTTCTAAATTGGGAGAAGTGTCACTTTATGGTTAAAAAGGGGATCGTCTTGGGTCATCGAGTCTCTTCCAAGGGGCTTGAGGTGGACCGAGCAAAGATTAAAATGATTGAGCAGCTTCTGCCACCGATTAATGTGAAAGGAGTTCGAAGTTTCTTGGGGCATGCCAACTTTTACCGGCGCTTTATTAAGGACTTCTCGAAGATGGTGAAGCCGTTATGTCACCTTCTTGAGAATGATATTTCATTTGAATTCAATGAGGCTTGCATGGAGGCTTTTAAGGCGATAAAGGAGAAGTTGATCACAGCTCCAATAATGGTCGCTCTGGACTGGAAGATGACATTTGAGATTATGTGCGATGCGAGTGACTATGCCGTTGGCGCGGTGTTAGGCCAACGGAATGAGAAGATCTTCCACTCATTATATTATGCAAGTAATACATTGAATGATGCCTAGGAGAATTACACCACGACTGAGAAAGAAATGCTAGCGGTGGTCTTTGCTTGTGATAAGTTCTGGTCTTATATCATTGGGTCAAAAATGATCGGCTACACGGATCACGCAGCTATCTGGTACTTATTTGCAAAGAAAGATGCCAAGCCGAGATTGATAAGGTGGATTCTTCTATTGCAAGAGTTTGATGCTGAAATAAGGGATAAAAAGGGGAGTGAGAACGTTGTTGCCGACCATTTGTCGAGGTTGAATCAAGAAGATGTTGGTGAGGAGTCTAGCATCACGAAAGTATTCCCTGATGAACAACTATTTTCAGTTGAAAATGCACTTCCTTGGTATGCGGACATTGTGAATTATCTTGCATGTAACGTGTTACCACCTGAGTTGACGGGAGCCCAAAGGAAGAAATTTCTTTTTGATGCAAAGTATTATCTGTGGGACGAGCCATTGCTATTCAAGAAATGTGCTGATCAGGTGATCTGGAGATGTGTTCCGGAAGAAGAAATGACTAGTATTCTCTACCATTGCCATTCATCACCTTGTGGCGGCCATTTTGGTGTGACTCAGACAGCATCGAAAGTACTTCAATCAGATTTTTACTGGCCTTCTTTGTTTAAAGATTCATATACGTTTGTGAAAACTTGTGATAGATGTCAGAGGATGGGTAACATATCGAGAAGGCATGAATTGCCATTGACGTCAATTCTTGAGCTTGAGTTGTTTAATGTGTGGGGCGTAGATTTCATGGGGCCATTTTCACTGTCATTTGGTAAGGAGTATATTTTGTTAGGGGTGGATTATGGGTCTAAATGGGTCGAGGCCGTAGCAACACCTACCAATGATGCCAAAGTGGTTTTGAAGTTCCTTCAACACAACGTCATGACACGGTTTGGGACACCTCGAGCCTTAATCAGTGATGAGGGAACCCACTTTTGTAACAAAATATTAAGCGCTTTGTTGGCAAAGTATGGGGTTAGACACAAGGTGGCGCTACCATACCACCCACAAACAAATGGCCAAGCTGAAGTTTCAAACCGAGAAATCAAGCTAATTCTGGAAAAAGTGGTTCATACTAATCGCAATGATTGGGCGGTAAAGCTTGACGATACTTTATGGGCGTATCGCATGGCTTTTAAGACACCAATTGGCATGTCACCGTATCGATTGGTGTTTGGAAAAACGTGTCATTTGCCCGTTGAATTGGAGCACCATGCATTCTGGGCGATTAAGAAATTCAACTTTGACCTAAAAGCTTCTGGTGCACAACGTCACTTCTAATTGAATGAAATGGAGAAATTCCAGCACGAGGCTTATGAGAATGCCAAGCTTTACAAAGATAAAACGAAGAAGTGGCATAATAAAATGATAGTCCGGAGGAAGTTCAGTCCAGGCCAACAAATTCTATTGTTTAACTCAAGGCTAAGACTCTTTCCCGGAAAGTTGAAGTCCCGGTGGTCTGGATCGTTTCGGATCAAGTATATTTATCCATTTGGTGCTATCGAGCTAGAAGGCGAAGACGGACGGACTTTCCGAGTCAACGGGGAGAGGATCAAGCACTACTTCAAGGATGAAGAGCGAGTTGTGGAGAACATCTCCCTCGTTGAAGGATAGAGCCGGAATTCATAAACGTCCATGCTAGGGACGTAAAACCAAGCAACATCTTTTGATATGTCATCGAGGGTAACGAACATTCCCAACTTTTGTATAAATTACTTTTTCGAGATCGTATTGATCTCGTAATATTATTTTTTGTGGTAAATTGATGAGGCTAGATACTTAGGATTGAATTGCATGCTAAAATTCATTTGAGGAACGAAGAGGAAGTAAGAGGTGTAGAGCAAAAATGTGAAAACCTGAAGGAATCCAGCTAAAGTCCACATTGGCGTAAATTCGCCTAGGCGGAAAAAACCACCGCCTTGGCGAAAATGGGACAAACGGCTGAGAAAACACACTGGCGTAAATTCGCCTAGGCAGAGAAACTACTGCCTAAGCGGAAATAGAAAGAAAAAGTCTGAATTTCTACACTGCCGTAACTTCGCCTAGGCGGAAAAACCACCGCCTAGGCAGAAAAATGGAGAAAAGATGAGTTCTTACACTGGCGTAATTTCGCCCAAGCGAAAAATCCACCGCCTAAGCGGATTTACAACAGAATCAAAGGAAACACACTGGTGTGAATTTTCCCAGGCAGAAAAACCACCGCCTAGGCGAATTAACACCAGAAGGTTTTTAAAAAAAGAAAAATGCGCTACTTCGCCTAGGCGAAAAAACCTCCGCCTAGGTAAAGTCACGACAGCCCTATTTTAAAACGCAGCAATCCTCTTCGCAAACGACACTACCCTTATAAAATTTTCAAGAAACCTCTCAACTTCACCATCCTAAATCCTTTCCTCCCTTTAAAGATTCATCCTACATTGCGAAAAACTTGGATTTTCACCAAGAATCTTAATCCAAACGTGGGATTCCTCTTCCCATTTCCGAAAATTAGGGTTTAAACAGTGAAACAGTGTGAGATCGCCATCCTCAAGTGATTTGATCAAAAAATTTCAACAAGTAAGTGTCAATGAGCCTATTTTTCATTTAATTGTTGAAATATATGCTTCGTTTGTTCATTTATTTCAAAAATCATTGGATTTGGTTAGAACCCTAAACCCTTTTAAACCCTAGATTGCGGTTTTCATGCTATTTGGGATTTAGGAATGATTAATGGTAAACCCTATCATGTTTTTGTGTTGATACACAATGTGAATCATTTATGTTACGCTACATTGCGACAAAAATATGATTTGGTTTTGGTTGGTGGGATATCTTGTGAAATTTGTATTGTTTGGCTTTGGTTAGCATATGTTTGATAAAGTAGAGCATTGTGTGTTCGCTGACAAGGGTTTAAATTGCGTGTTCTATTGTTATTATTGTGGTTGGTGTTGTGATTGTGATTTATTAGGCAAAATGGCAAAGCGCCGGGCATCTAAGCAACCACGAACGAAAGAACCTCCGGGTGCCTCGGATTACAACTCAAATTTGTCTCCAAGAAAGCCGAGGACCATTACAATAAACATGAAAGTGAGCATCCCGGTATTTTCCAAAGGGGGTTCGGACCTCTACATGAACTCTCTAAAGAATTCAAGACTATCATTCAACAAAGAAGATGGGAACAGTTCTGTGTTTCACCCCCACCAGGGGAGTTGGCCCTCGTACGTGAGTTCTATGCGAACATTACGGAGGCCATGGGATTTCAGACAAGGGTCCGAAACATCCCAGTTCTGTTCAGTGTGGACCATTTCAACTAGTTGCTTGGATTGACGGGGCCGGAAGCCTCTAGATATTTATCCGATGCCGCCACACAGACAATGAGTGCGGTGATTCAGCCTTGACGACGTGAAACGCTCAGTGGAAGAACACATGGCAGGGTCAGGCAATCTTCAAGGCACGGTTTCTGAAACCGATCCCCAAGATTTGGCATCAATTTATCTGCGCCAATCTACTCCCTACCTCCCATGTGTCCGATGTTTCCAAGGAGCGAGCTTTTATACTATACGGCATTGAGAGAGGGACGCCCGTCAACGTTGGTTGGCATATTTATTCTTCAATAATTCATACTGCCAGGACGACGAAGGGTGGCCTTCCTTGTCTCTCATTCCACACCGCTCTCTTTCAACGTGCTGGACTTTGTGTCACGTACACAAGCCTCTTTCCACCTATAAAGCTACTCAATCTTTCAATGATTAATAGGTTGTGGAAAGGTGGACCAGGTGAGGAGAAGAGGGTCCGAAAGAGGAAGAAGTTGGCCCTTCGGAGCCACCGACGCCCACAACCCGCCGCGACTAACTCACCCGGATTTCATGAGATGTCTGTAGTCTCTAGTCCGATATGAGCCAGCTCCAAGCCAATTTTTCTTGGATGGATAACTACATTCGGCAACAAGATCAAAACCAAAGAGTTTTATTTGAACATTTCGGAATCGACATAGCGCGTTATACGCCCGTGCCGCCTTTCGAGACTGATGAGCCACCATCGCCATCTCCTCCACAATGAATGGTAGGAGCTTAAACTTGTATGTCTTCCCTCCTAGGTATGTGTCCGCCCCAGTTTTCAATACCTACATTTCTATTCTGCTATTGGATTCGCTGCTTAGGCAGTGAGGACACTGCCTCGTTCAAGTTTGGGGGTATATGATATGCTAGCATGTAGTTTTTGTTTTTTGGGGGGGAATATGAAGGAATGATGAAATTGTTTTTGATGTAAATGGGACAAAAAAATTCTTTTTGTGTACAAATTTTTGTTTATAATGATATTAATATTAAATTTTTGTAAATTTTGAAATTCTTTTTGTTATGCATGTATAATGTTTAGCTATGCATGTGTAAGGATCATTAGCATAAGTAATGTTAATTTGTAGAATTAGAGTAGATATGTTAATGAGTATAGTTGTACGTGCATGCTGAGTTTTTGAGTTCGTCCGAACCGTGTCCCGATGATGAAAATTACCCCCTAAAGTGCATATTGAGGTCGGCGGTAATGCCATTCACGTGTGTTTTGTGTGCTTAGCATGTCGATTAGGTGAAAATTATTTTGATCCTAAACCGCACGATCGCATAAACTCATTGTATAATTAGTTGAACGATTTGATGCCGATTATTCAGTAATAAGTTCATGACAGCAATAAGGAATCTAAAACTTGACTGGGGAAGGCTTGAGGCGAAATTATAGGTAAGGTAATTCCGGAGGCATAAAAAAAAAAGCCTTCATTTTTATCGCTCGAACCGTTTGAAACTAACCTGAAAATTTATTCCCTCGTTCTCCTGTCGAAGCCATAAAATTTTCACTTCTAAACTTGTTTCTATACTTTAACCAAGTAAATCTTTTAGAACCATTGTCTCTAGGAATAAAAGTGAAAATTGAGTGAAAACAAGTAGCATTAAATTATGCTAACTTGAAGCGGGCAATCGAGGTTTCAGTTTAAATGTTTTTGGTTAAGTAAAGAGTATTCACTTGTCAATCCTTTAGTTGCATTTACACGCCCCTAAAATTGTACAAAATTGAATAAGTTTGGGGGTGTGTGTGTTAAAAAAAAAAAAAAAAAAAAAAAAAAAAGAAAACAAACAAACCACTATGTGAATATAGTGTTTAATTTCAGTTGTTGTGACAAGTGAATATAATTTTACTTAATCTTGTTCAGGGTAATATCTTCAAAGATAGGGGATTATGAGAGAGATATAGCGACAAGCGTTTGTACCTCAGGTATCGTTAAAATTTTAACGAGTTTCTATTTCTACGATACCCTTGGTCGTTCTCCAAAGCCAAACCAAGCCCTATTGATCTCGGTGAATGTCCAAACCTACATTAGTGGATAGTTGAGCCCAGTCAAGCATATGGCTTTCCTAAATGTTTTAACAAGTTTAAGTCATGACCTTATTCATTGAATAATCTAATCCGGTGTTTGATTAGTTATATATCCGAGTTCTCACACACACACATTTCAATTAGATCTAAAATGATTTTAACTGATATTGAGTGTTGAAATTCTGGAACACCACATGGTGTGTGTTATTCCTTAACTGGATCTGATCATGGGTTGTTGAGGGAAGAATAGCATAGTTTCTTTGATTGAACTTAAATATCACAGGTGTGTGCTTCTTATTTGTTAATGATTACTTATTTTTAGTTTAGAAATTAGCTAATTAGTGTAGTTAGTGTTATTTAGCATTATGGTGTTTTGCTCGAGGACAAGCAAAATTCCAAGTTTGGGGGTATTTGATAGGTGTAAAATACCTATCTAATTCTAAACCGAATTTGCCAGTTTTCGAGTATTTTATTGAAGTTTGAATATCTTTTTAGCTGTTTTTATTAGTCAAAAGTAGGGATGTAAACAATCGGCAAACTGAGCAAAATGGTGGAGAAAATGGTAGCCAAAAAGATGAAAAAATGAGGTTTCAAATAACAGCGTAAATCCACCTAGGCGAGGTTTCCACCGTCTAGGCGAAAATCCATTAGAAAGTTGCAAATGCTGAAATGTTGAAATCCGCCTAGGCAAAGTTTCTACCGCCTAGGTGGAAATCCGTCAGAAGGTTGATAGCGCTGAGAAGTTGAAATCCGCCTAGGCGAAGTTTCCACTGCCTATGCGGAAATCCATCAGAAGGTTGCAAGGGCTGAAGTATTGAAATCTGCCTAGGCAAAGTTTCCACTGCCTAGGCAGAAATCCATCAGAACGCTGGAAGTGCTGAATTGTTGGAAGTGCTGAATTGCTGAAAATCCGCCTACGCTAAGTTTCCACCGCCTAGGCGGAAATCCGTCAGAAAGAATGACAAGAAGACGTTAGTCCTCTGCCTAAGTGAAGAAACCATCGCCTAGGCAGAATTCTAACCGACTTAAACTCCGCCTAGGCGAAATTTCTACCTCCTAGGCGCATTTCGCAGAATAGTCTAAAATATCTGTTTAGATATTTTTGAACCCCTAGGCCTATTTATACCCCTTTCCCATGTCTGAAAAAGAGAGTTGATGAACCCTAACCCTAGTAGAGAGTTCTTAAGCTATATTTTGAAGATCAAGAAGGAGATTCATCATTCGGACAAAGAAGAATCACTTGCGGATCGATCATTAGCGACAGTGAACCGTTTCACTTTCAGATTTGATCGTTTCTCTCTTGTTTTTATCTTTGTAATCACTTTTTCATATCTAAGAATGTCAAATCCCTCTTATTTTGTATGCTATATGACTAAGATCTTGTTGTATTAGTTAAATGTTACTTAAGTGTAGTTGAAATCATGTAAATGTTAAGTTGAAGGAATTAATGTTACTTTAATGTGTTATTTGTCTAAATCTGATTGTGTGTACCATTATTCTTGATATTATGCTTGTATAGATAAATCGAGAATACGGGGTTTGACACTCAGGAGAGGTAACCCTGGATTCGGATTAGGGTAAATACAACGTGACGTTTTAACGACCCGGGAGGGTGTTAGAACGTATGCAATCCATGGCGTTGGCTAACGACTCACGCGACCTAAGGTCGTAAAGGTGTTGAAGGGGACTTCTTCGTTGACATGAAGTCGTGTAATCCCCCATCTTACACTCGAGAGAGGTAACGGAGGAGTTATCGATACAGAGATTGCTGTAATAGATAGAAAACCATTATAGCTAACTTAATGATGTCGATTATGCATTATGTGAAAGAAATTAATACCTAAGTAATTAGTGTAATTAGAACTAACCTCATAGTTGTCATTTATCTTAGTTTATTAAATAGAAAACAAACAAATTTTGATTAGTCAAGATAATATGAAACTATTTAAATCACAATACTCGACCGAATTACACGTTATTCCCAGTGGAATGATATCTGATCTTACAAGATCCATTATATTAAAACTAGACCTCGTATACTTGCGAGTAGTCAATACCGCGAGGACGATGGTGTGAACCCTCGTGCGTACAGTAACACTGTCTAATATTCTCCAAAATCAATTTTAAGAATTCAACAATTGAGCCCGATTGTTTTTCAGTGTGTGTTGAATGTAACAATTTGAATGTCACACTGTCTATTCTTGTTTTGAACGTAATCTGATTGAACCAATTTGTTTCAGAATAACATCAAAGATTCATGTCTAGAAAAAAGTAACATTGTCAAACATTCATGTCCGAAAAACATCACCAAACATGAATTGATTAGGCCTAAACTTCTAATCAATCTAAACACATTGTCTAAACTAAACACATGTTGTGCGTGTTGAATGTAACACTCAATCCGAATATGAGGGAAAAAGAAAAAAAATTGAAACATAGCTTCACAAATGAATTCTATGGCTTCGGCAACAAAATTATTGAAGACAAAACAAAAATTCATGCGTGTTAAATGTAACACTTACTAATATTGCCAAATTCGAAATTCAAATTGCGTGTTGAATGTAACACTGTCTACGAGTTGAATGTAACACTTCTAAATTGCTAAAATTATGAGTACAAAAGCATTTACCTCAAGGCAACATGTCGTAACCTTCGTCGAACCAACCATGCATTTAGGTTGCAATTTTAGTGAAACTCCATCAACAATAAAACAAATTTAGCAAAGCACCAACCCTAAGTTTGTTTGCCCTAGGGTGTGAAATTAAGAAGACAATTTTTATCAATTAACCCCATATATAGTGCACTGAAAATCCTCCAGACAACCTTTCAATTTGATTGTTGCCCATGTTACACATGACTCTTGCTTTCGAACCTCTCAACAGGAGCATTTTCCAAAGCAGTGCGTGTTGAATGTAACACTCAATCTGAACATGACGGAAAAAGAGAAAATTGAAAACATATTTTCACGAATGAATTATATGGCTTCGGCAACAAAATTATTGAAGACAAAACAAAAATTCATGTGTGTTGAATGTAACACTTCTTGAATGCGTGTTGAATGTAACATTGTCTAAAATTCTAAAAAATTAGTTTTTGGAATGTAACACTGTCTAATCATATTGAATGTAATACTGTCTAGTCAAACTAAAAAACCGCATCAAAATACAAAAACGATCAATACATAAATTGAAGGGGGATCGATAAAAATGATTACCAGAACTTCAAATCCGCAACAAATACAAAAATCAACGATCAATCCTCAATTCATTGTCGAACCAATTTAATGTAGCAAGCTCAAAAATGAAATCTTGCAACCCACCAGAGAAATCTGCAAAAACACCCAGGGGATCGAAGATGAAAGGCTAGAGCCCTAAATTTTAAGATCTGGAATCCTAAAATGTTCAAATCTAAAATATAAAATTCGAAAAATAACAAAAAGAAATCGCACAATTTAAACAAAATATGTACAATATTCGGTGATCTGAGGACTGTAATTGAGGTGGGTGCGAGCACGATCGGTGGTGATTGGTGGTGCGGCGGTGCCAGTGAATGGAGATGTGGAGCCGTTGGTTGTGGTGGCGAAGAAGTCAAGATTAACGATGAAGGCAAGCTTGACGATGACGGCGATAAACAAAGACAACGGATATGAGATAGGCGGATGGTTGCATGACGAAAGATGTGACGGCGGAGAGGTTGAACGAAGATTAGGGTAATAGAATAGAGAATGGTCATTGGAAGGAGAGAGATAGTGCAGGTCAAATGAATAGGGGGTAAAACAATAATCTGATATTGGAGATTTTTTTCAAATGGGATTAATTAGTTCAAAAAATGATTAGGATAGAAATTTTTGGTTCAATTTTAACTAATTGGTATTTAATGGTAAAAAAAAATATACCCCCTCCTCTTCTCCTCCTCCTCCTCTCTCTCCCCTCCTCCATCGCCGCCGCCGAAATTTCTCTCTCCCCTTCTTCCGCCTCTAAAATCGGCTTCGTGTAATTATTATATCCATAAACATATTCAAGGGAAATTATAGTTTCAGAGTCAATAAAAAAGAGTCGGAATTTCTGGTCAAAAAATCTATAAATAATTCACACTTTTTGACCACATTTTCCCTAATAACTAAAAGAAAACCCACCTGAAAAAAATGAGAGAACTATTATTCCGGTTCGGTCTCTCTGTCGACTGCTCTCAGTCTCTGTTCTACCACCTACAGTGGGGTCTCCAAAAGAGGCCACAAACAATTTCTACATAAATTACGCATTGAATCCCTAATGTTCTAATATAATTTCATTTTGGATCCTATGATTAATTAGACTCCGATAGGTCACTATTTCTTATTTTTATCCCCAATTTTTTTATTTTTTTATGATAACCTCAAATCAGAAAAAGTTTTATTTCGTACGACGAAAATGTCCCTAATAAATTTTTAAATATTAAGCATTAACTACCATAGTAAATATTTATTATCACCATCACCACCACAACAAATATTTACTATCATAACGGCCACCACCTCAACAAACACTCCTATGACTAGGACTGGCAAAATGTGTATTTACATGATAACACGACACGAGACCGATACGAAATTTTCAAGTCTGGGTTTTGCTTATCAGATATCGGATCGTTATCGTGTCAGACCCGATAGCGCGATAAGAAATAGTGCAGCTTATCAAATTGACCTGATAAGCCGATAGGTTACACGATAAGACACGATAATAATTTCGTGTATTCAAGTTATACGATAACCTGAGACCTAATAGGTTACCCATTAATTTAATAAATTATTTTTACAACCCCAAATTATCCAATATTATAATTTAGTACCTAATATTTATATTTGGTGGTGTTATGTGAATGATTTTTGTATTAGTATTTTTTTTTTGTGACATTGTAATGCTGAATGTTTTTCTTGTTTGGTTTGGTTTTGGTTGAACTAGGGTGTATTTTTTTTTTTTTTGGAAATAAATTTTGTTAATATGTTGTCAACTTAATTGGTAGTTACCATGTAATGAGTAGGTTAACGTGTATGAAAATCTATCAAATAATCTTATCGTGTCATGTTTACCTAACAAGTTTCGTGTTTTCGTGTGACACGAAAAATTGTCATGTCGTGTTGACACGATAATTTTCATGTCGTGTTCGTGTTTGAGTAATCTGAAACGATATGCTTATCATGTCGTGTTCGTGTTTGCTCTTATCATGTTATCGTGTAATGCTGTTACACGACATGTTAACCGAATTGTCAGCCCTACCTATGACCCCTAACACCACAATAGATATTTGTCATCACCACCATGAGCATAATCAATATTTACTGTCATAATCACAGTTGATATTCTTATTATTGTCACCTCCACAATAAATATTTATTATCGTCGCCGTCACCAATACAATAAATATTTGTTAACCACTGCTACTACCACAACAAACATTTACTATCACTCTTGCAACCACCACAACAAATCTTAAATTACAATAACATCATCACCATAACAAATAGTCTCCATCACCACCATCACAATCAATATTTATTGTCATAGTTACAACACAAAAAATACTCACCATCACCGTCACTACTACCATCTCAGCAAATATTTATTATCACCACCACAATGAAATTCATATCACTACCACTACCGCAACAAATGTTAACATCACCACAGTAAAAATGCACCACAACCACCGCAACAAATTTTATCAAAACATTATGAAACATTAGAGTAATTTTAAAAATCATAATTAACATTACAGTAAATTTGAGATCTTGAATGTTCAAATCTACTTAATAAATTTATTGTCATTGCACAAAATATCAACAATAAAAAAATTAATCACAATAAACTTGTTGCAACTATTCCAACAATCCAAACAAAAATCGAATTTCGGAAATGCCCTTCTTTTCTTTCAGAACAGAATTATTAGCTTATCCATAATATTTCACTTAACAAATTTATTACTATATCATATAAAATTAAATCTGTAATTTGCAAGTGGATTTCGAAAAATTATTGTATTTTTTCAGAAATGAGAGGGAGAGAAGAATAGCCGTGCAATTAATAATGCGAACAGTAGATGAAAAAAATTAAAAACGATGATGGGTGGTAGCCATAAAGGGCAGAAAATGAGAAAATCTGGCCGTTGACGGCCAGATCTAGTGAGAAGAAATGAGATTTGGCTGTCAACAGCCACATCACCGATGGCCAGCACACTTCAACGGTGATGTTCCATGATTTATTTAGACAGAGAGACAGGCAGAAACGGTTGGCGTGGTAGTAGCCATGATGTTTAGAGAGACGATGATCTGGCCGTAGATGGCTAAAGCTAGGCCGCCACCGCCGGATCTGGTGGCGGCGGCCCAAATTTAGCATTCCACGGCTAGATCGCCGTCGTCCACCTCCGGATATGTGGTGGTGGCCATGATTAATTATTTAGAGAGAGAGAGAGAGAGAGAGAGAGAGAGAGAGAGAATGACATAGAGAGAAGATGAGGAAGCCTTCCCTGGTAGTAAAAAGTAATAACGAGACTCGATATCGTCGGCGAAAGACTGGACATGTCTGCGACACCCGCTCCACTGCCAGTAACAGCATTGGAGAATGATGAATTTTCTTGAAGATTCGAGGAGAGAGAGAAAGATGAGAGAGATTAAAAGTGAAGAATGTATCCTCTATAATTTCTTGTATTGTTTTGAAGGGGCAATTTAAGAATCAAAGCTTAAAATTATGTTTTTTATTTTATTTTTTTGTAAATAATATTTTACTAAAACGAAATATAGGCTGGGTCCATATTAATTTTCTCTTAAAATGGGACTAACTTCAAGAACTTCATCTTTTATATATAACACTTTGCTTCCAAATATTTTATTGATTTGTTTTTGTCATAATTCTAAATTTTCCAATTCAATATTCATATTCATTACAATAATTTTGTGAGAAGTTCAATAATTATGTCAACATTTTAAAGTCATCGTACACTATAAAAATTGTAAAAAATTACAGAACAATAATTTTGCACTTCAGAAAAAAAAATTATTGTCTAGCATGTGGAGTGTGTGAGCAACAATTTTAAGTTTGTGAACTGTTCAACAAGAACTCTTTTTTTTTTTTTTTATTCATGCCAAGTTACTTTTTCGAAAAAAAAAAAAAAAAAAAAGGAAATATAGAAGCATAACATTTTTTAGTCATCATGCCAACTTTATTTATTTATTTTTAATTTTTTTATTTACTTGCTCTCTCTCTCTCTCTAAACCCTAGAATGTGGGCGACAAATTAGGGTTATAGCCAAAAACCCACAAACAGAGCAAGGGTTTTAATTTCAGAAGCGCGTCGTAACATATTTTCGTGAAACAAATTTCCACATCAACAACAAGGATAGACTAGAGAGAGAAACATCAAAAAATATAGAGAGAGAGAGACCCTAGTGTGTGTGCTCGACATATTAGGGTTAAGCCAGAAACCTACAACCAGAGCAAGGGATTTAACTTCGGAAACATAACAATTTGGGAGATCATCAATTGTGCTAAGATCATTTTCCGAAGATTGAGTAAAGTGATAGAGGTCAAGAGATAATTTGGACATTCGATAAATCTTAATGAAATGGATTTAAGAGAGAAACAATCTGAAATGATTTACAAAGAATGAGAATTTAGGAAATAAGGCAATCTCAATGATTTGTTCGCCGCAAATGGTTTTTTTTGGGAGGATGGGTTTTTTTTAGCTTCCAAGAGTGGCGTAATAGGTGCTTGGGTCAAATTCGATTTTTTATTGTTGGTGGGTTTGTCGTGTTTCGGTAGTCTTTCCTTTGCTAATATTTTTTAGATGGGTTTTTGTTTTTTGGAATCTTGGACATCCTATTTTGAATGGCCACATTCGAAAAAAGGAGAATTTTGCCAAATTTCCAGGGGGGCATATGACCATTTTCCCATATGTAATCAAACACAAACAATGTAAGAAAAATATTGTGGCTGATGCACTATCCAGAAGATATACCCTTGTCTCTACTTTAAATGCAAAGTTATTAGGATTTGAATATGTTAAGGAATTGTATGCTAATGATAATGACTTTGTTAGTGTGTATGGAGCGTGTAAGAAGACAATGTTTGGTAAGTTCTATAAAATGAATGGGTATTTGTTTAGAGTGAATAGACTTTGTGTGCCTAATAGTTTTATGCGTGAGTTGCTTGTGCGTAAAGCACATGGAGGTGGTATGGGTCATTTTGGTGTAAGGAAGACTTTGGACGTGTTACATAAACATTTCTTTTGGCAAAAAATGAAACGTGATGTGGAGAAAGTTTGTGCCCCTTGGGTTGATATTTCCATGGACTTTCTTTTGGTCTTTCCTAGGTCAAGGAAAGGTAGGGACTTAATTTCT
This sequence comes from Eucommia ulmoides, assembly GCA_016647705.1. NCBI lineage: Eukaryota > Viridiplantae > Streptophyta > Magnoliopsida > Garryales > Eucommiaceae > Eucommia > Eucommia ulmoides. The sequence goes on from CM028336.1 coordinate 42,988,401, forward strand.
GTGGTTATTGATAAGTTTTCTAAGATGTTACATTTCATATCTTGTAATAAAATTGATGATGCAACCCACATCGTTGATTTGTTCTTTAGAGAGATAGTAACGGTTCCATGGTGTCCTAGGAGTATTGTGTGTGATCGTGATGTTAAATTCCATAACTATTTTTGGAAAGTCTTGTCGGGAAAGTTGGGAACTAAATTATTGTTTTCAACCACTTATAATCCTGAAATAAATGGACAAACCGAGGTAGTGAATAGAACTTTATCTACTTTGTTGCGTACTATAATTCAAAAGAACTTGAAAAACTGAGAGGATTGTTTTCCATTGATTGAGTTTCCATATAATCGAAGTGTTCATTCTATTACTGATTTTTCACCATTTGAAATTGTTTATCGGTTTAATCCATCAACTCCTTTGGATTTTCTGCATTTGCTAGTTAATAAAAGAACTAGTTTGATGGTCAAAAGAAGGCTAATATGGTGAATAAATTCCATAAAAATGTACGACAACATATAGAGAATAAAAATAAGAAATATGTGATAAAAGCCAACAAGGTTTGTAAACTCGTCGTTTTTTAACCGAGTGAATGGGTTTGGGTGCACACGAGAAAAGAAAGATTTCCAACCCATAGGTAGTCCAAGCTACATCCTAGAGGGGATGGTCCATTTCAAGTCCTTGAGATGATCAATGATAATGCATACAAGCTGGATCTTCCAGGTGAGTATAACATTAGTGCTATATTTAATGTTTATGATCTTTTTCCGTTTGATGTAGGTGACGATTTGAGGTCAAATCCTTTTAAAGAGGTGGGGATCGTGAGAACCAACAAGCACCAACAAATGATTTGTTGCATGTTCCAATTAGGACTACTACGAGGACAAGATCAAAGAAAATCGAAGATGCACTTAATGGGTTAATTCAGGATATATAGGCCGAATCTAAAGTGGTAATGCCCAATTTAGGCCCAAATAACAATCAAGACCTAATCCATTTCATCAAGGCAAGCAAATGGGATTAGGCATGAACTGAAATGGGCCAAGACATGAGACCCACAAAATTTTAGTTATTTATTTTAATTTAGGTCATTTTATAAGGCATGAATGCCAATTAGTATTTTTATTTTTTGATATTTGTCTTATGGTAAGTGTGAAAGGCATCAAAGACTTCTTGTTTTTTTTTTTTTTTGCCACCCCTAGGTGTGAAAGGCCACCCACTATCTATGGTATGGTATGCTAAAAGTTAAGGATTTCTTATTCTATTTGGTCACCCCTAGGTATGAAAAGCCACCTACTATCTAAGGTAGGGTATGCTTGACTACCCACTAGCTTAGGTTTTCCGTTATTGTTGGTTTCCTATTTAAGAGAGTTGTGTTCTATGGGAAAACACATCACTTGAATAATATTTCAGATTGAGAGAGTTTTCTCTTGAGTTCTTCATAGAACTTTTTCTTAAACTTATCAAGAATTTCTTGTGGCGTTCAAACTTTATACCTTCGATTTGTGATTCCATTATAATCTTTGGATCGAGGTTCATTACTTTATTCCTTCAATCTGTGTTTCAATCATAAACTTTGAGTTAAGGTTTTTTTTATCTAAAATTCTGTATTTTTGTATTCTACATTTTGTCATTTATAAATCTGAATTTTAGATTGATCCTAGCAAAGACACCATAAAATTGGTTTGGGTCTCACTAGTTCTTGGTGAGGTTTGCATCATGTTCACTATATGTCTGTGTTTGATACGTATCATACACTCGTATGGTGACCCTCCAACAAGTGTCCGTGCTTCCTAGATTTTGAGAGATTTTAACCTTTGTATTCATGACCTTAATTATTTTTTGGAGCCCAGAACAATTATAATATAGATATTAGTATTTGTACCAAAATTAGTTTTCTGAGAATAGTTAAAGTGATAGAGATTGGGAGAAGACTAGGCCTTCTCGTAAAGATTAAAGATTTGGATTTCAAAGAGATGGAGAATGGGAAGCCATGAAGTAATTTTGTTATCTCTCTCTCTCTCTCGCTCTCTTTCGTAAGCAAAGATTATATATAAGATAAAGAGAATAGTCTCATTTACTACATAATAACGTGTTGTTGTATAGTCCGCAAGACCCCATACCCACAAAATACATCGATTATCAAAGGCCGAGGACTTGGGGTTACGACAATCTATCCCCAACGGGCAAGCTCATTTAGTGCCTCCTAGTACCAAACTTTCCTTAGGCCTAAACGAAACATTCAAACTATACAAGCTACACCCCAAAGCTATACACAATTGTTATATGCCATATCTATCACTAAAATATGCTAAAATAATAGAACTAGCAAAGTCACCCGTTAAAGCCAATAAATGACCAAATCACCAAAAGTTTATTAGTTCTGAATAGTAAAATGACCCGAATATCACAACCGAGAGTTGATACCAATCCAAAAAGATAACCTCTTTGGTCAAGATAAACGTAAAAGCAAGGTAGGGAGTGTTAGAACAATTGAGAAGTGGAATGGTAAACATTAAATGACTGTATTGATGTTCAGGAAAATAGTGTACTTTACAATAATATATAATAGGAGTATTTATAGGACAAGTGGGGAACCCCAGGGTTAGGATTTTGACCTAATGAACCAAGTAGGCCAAATTCATATATTACATTAACATCCCCCGTCAAACTCAAAGCGGTAAACACTACAAGAAGAATGCATTTCTACTACGCTTAATAAATATAATTTGTCTCGTTTTTTAAATAAACCATGATTAAAAAAATATAAGCTCATTTAAAATTTAAGCCGTGATAATAAATATTTTTATCTTAATATTTTAATAAACCGTGATAATAAGTTGCAGTTTTTATCACATTTATTATTTAATATGCGATTAATTGGTGATAGAGTAAAATTGCGCTAAACTTAACCCCCCAAAAAAAAGGCGCTGGCAAATTTCATGTTCCCGCCCCCGTCCAAATCCTCTACCTTTTGTTTTTGGTAACCTCTTGCCTCCCTCTCTAAAACATGCTAGACGATGGAAGAGCCTCTCTCTTACTCTCACTCCCAATTCCCACAAGATCTCACTATCTCTCTTCGCTCTCGCTCTTTCTCCCTTCTTTGAGCCATTGCAAAGACGATGGCCTTCACCATCGATCTCACCGCTAATCTCCCTATCTCTCTGATTTCATGACAACGCTTTCGATCCTTCACGAAGACGATGGCACTAGCCGCCGATCTCAGATATAAAAATCCCCACCATTTAGCTCTGTTTTTTCGCCCCTTGCCTTCTCAATCTAGTGATTTCTCTGCGAAATCCACTCGATCGACGATGGCTATGGGCCTGAACGACGTCCGGCGGTTGTCAAATCTTAGATCCGTCGTCGCTTCTGTCGCTTCAATCTCAAAATCACTCTTTCTTCCATCATTCTTCATCAACACTAGCAGTCGATATGCCTATTTGAATTGAAGACTCTCTATCGATTGAAGCCTCTCTCTCTCGATCTCGAAATAGTTGAGATTTCTCTATCACCATTGTCATCACCATAACAAAGCCTTCAACCTTCATCGCTATCATTGTCTCCAGCCTTCACTTCTTTCTCTCTTCTCTAGCCATCACTATCATCGTCTTTTCTAGATGCTAACTTAGATCCACCGCAGTTCAGGCTTCGTGGTTCAATCCATGGCTTTGTTCTCTCCTACCAGGTTCTCTCTTTTTCTCTATTGTTCTCTCTCTCTCTATATATATATATCTCAATTCGCATCTATGATTGATAACCAGGTCCCATATCTAGGTTTAGTTAAGCTCGATATAAAAACGAATAAAAAATGAACAGAGGTTTTTTATGTTGAAAATAATCATTTTCTTCCATTTTGCTAGATTTGGTTCAGTCTGAAACTTTTCTTGTTATAGGTTTCCGATTTACTTGGAAAGCATCTAGGTCTTATGGATGGGTTCAATGAATCTTTGAGTGCTGTGAGAGTGTTGGTAAGTTCTTAAAATTTACTGATGAAATATTTACTCTAAAATTTTTGTGGTTCTGATAAAGGCTTTCTTGCAGATGGATTCCTCGTTGGTGTTAAGAACAAAAGTATGTCACTCAATTTCTCTTATCTATTAATATAATGATAGCTTTTTTGTAACTTCATATTTGCTTTCCTTCTGAAGTGAATTATATTTTTATGCTTGTTTTGTGCTTTTTTATTTATTTATTTAATATCTCGCATTAACATGTAAAATTGTTGAGTTAAGTCTGAGGATTACTTGAATTAAGTCTGTTACAGAGAACCTAATGAGCTATTTTGCTAATAGCAAAATCTTTGTGGAATGAAGGACATGTATCCAAATCAACGAAGGAAGATAAAGAGAAAGAAAAACGTAAAATAGATGGAACGAATGAAAGAGAAACGTTTCTTTCTTCTTTCAATTTGAAGGCTTCAATTCCATGTTACCAAAAGCTACCTAAGAGAAACGTTTCTCTAAGTTGAACATAAGAGCTTCCATTTTGATTTTTATAGTTTATAATTAAAAAATAGAATGTAATTGTTTTTTAAAGAACAAAATTAAAAAGAAAAAATGAGCAAACACATATTTTGAAGAACAGATATTTTGATAATTTATGTTTCTTATTATAATTTTTTTTTAATATTTTATTTGTTTTTCCAGTTGATATTCGAAGAAGATAAAAGCTAATTTTTCAACTGGTCAAGTAAATCACTGGATTGCCAGGGGAATTCATGACAAGGTACATATTTTATTTGTCTTTAATGTTTATTTTGTTGTCTGATGATTACATTTTTCTATATGGTTTATGCGGATCTTCATTGTTGACATCCTCGATTATAATTCTGTATGGTTTTTCTTGTAACCATACAAATTATAATTCTATTCAATTCATTAAATTGATGTGTTCTATATCATTTCCAAAAAAATAAATAAATGGTATGCATTGTTGGTTAGAAAAAATAAATTGTTGGTCCGAAGCTCATTTTTTTTGTACTGTTTTTTTATTTTTTGAGTTGCTGTTTTTTAAGTTACTGGTTTTTATCTATAAGTGTTTTTTGAGCCTTTTTTTTATTAGTCAAGTTCATTTTTATAGCTCCTGGTGTTTTTTTTTTAGGTTGCTAATGCTTCCCAAGTTCTGTTCTATTCCCAATTTTAATTTTATGTATGCCAGATAAAATGGACACTTTACTTCAACAACAAAAATACTATTCTCAAGCAATATGATGGAAGGTATGACGAAATGGGTATAGTGCTGTTTTTGAATTCAATTCCATACTTGTTAGTTAGAATGGGCATTGCTTATGTGTGTTGTTTCCAAGTTCCCTTGATGAAATTGATGAAAAAGAAAATAAAGAATGAAGTTGATGATGTAGGTGATGATGTTTTATTTGTGATTGGATGACCATTTTTAGACATTTGTATATGAGAGAAAATTCAAGTTTATGATTATCGTATTGAAAAACAATGTTAGTTGTGTTTTTCATGTTGATATAAAATTCTTATGTCATCAATATTTTAGTTGTTTTAGAAATATAAAATTAATTTTTTAGCTAATTTTTGGTAGTATTTTTTTTATTAAATAGTGTTGTAATTTTTTTTTTTAAATATTGATATGAAAAACTATCACACTTTTTAAATATGATAGAAAATAGGATAAACATCTTAGATTGATACCAAACTGAGATAAATATTGTCCAAATAATCATAGTTTTTTAAATTTCATCACATATATATGATCTTTTACTCACATTTGAAAAATGAGATATTAGATGGACTAACTATCTCGTTTTTTAATTGTGATAAAACATATACCATCTCGATTTTCAACTGTGATAAAAAGTATACTTTTAATCATACCGCATACTATTACGGTCAGGTTTGGAGGAAAAAACAGTGATAAAAAGCTTTTTATCACGGTTTTTAACCATGATAAAAAGCCTTTTTTCTTGTAGCGAAATGAGAGATGAACTTGAGTTTGGAAACCAGAGAGTAAAAGCATTGGGTGGATGAGCCATAGTGAAATTTTTTGTTGTCTGATCGGCTGAACAGACGAATTGTAGACGAACCATATTTTGGAGAATGTGATGATGGATGAAGTAACAATCAGTCTTGATGTGTTTTATACGCTCATGGAAGACATCATTGCGGGCTATCTGAATAACACTCATATTGTTACAGTATAAAATAGTGGCAATAGGAGAAGAGATTCCTATGACAACGAAGAGCCACCGAAGCCAACGTAGTTCTTGAGTTGCATTAGTCATGACACGATATTCATCTTCAGTGCTCGAATGAGCAACCACAGTTTGTATCTTACTATGCCAGGAAATTAGAGAGTTACCCAAGAAGAAACAATAACCAGTGGTTGAACGTCTGTCGGTAGGATCTCTGGCCCAATCGACATCTAAATAAGCTTTT